>JASDQU010305915.1:71459-107818 GCA_032191745.1 Picea mariana | reverse complement strand
AATTCCGAAACTTGTCTCTCAAATGAGCAAGTGAGTTGTGTGTCTAAGTGAGGCGCTGGCCTCTTTATTTATACAAGACTGGCACGTGTGAAGTGTCTCTTCACTGGCAGGGCCGACTTCTCAAATTGGGTGGTTATAACCACCTTTAATATATTCTGGGGCCTCTTTAATATCTGTTGGGGCCGACTTCTTATTCTGCCTATTATAATTATCATTTGACCAATACGCAAAAGGGGATTTGGTTCTATTACAATAGCCGACATGATCAATCCACAATGGGGATTGATCCAATGAATAATATATCAAATAATAATAAGAATACACTTTGCAGTTACATTATTTCAACAGTCAGGTGGCGAGACAAAGTTGAGGAGGACCTATTGACTCAGAGTATTGATTCAGAGGGAGCTCAGACTCAGTTTTCGAGGACACCGCCTTCAGGGGTGACTGGTCCACTCGGGACAGCTTCAATTTCAGAGTTGCCGAGACAGAGGGTTGGTGCAGGGCTTCAGAGCATCATAGATTGATGAGGAGGAGCAGTAGGGCACCACAGAGGCTAGAGCCTCACCTGGCTATGGAGACGAGCAAATCAACTTCAGGATCCACTTCAGGCGGAAGTCACTTGGTGAGAGGCCAAGTTGAGGATCTTGGTGCGATGCCAAGATCCAGATACTCTTGGTGAGATGCCAAGAGGGGGAGACTCTTGATGAGATGCCAAGAGAGTGACTCTTGGTGAGATGCCAAGAGTAGTGATGTCAGGAAGTAGAAATCCTTGGTGAGAGACCAAGTTTGGGGATCTTGGTGAGATGCCAAGACCTAGAGACTCTTGGTGAAATAACAAGAGATGTGACTGATATTGCATGCCATGAGTATAGGACCTTAGTGAGAGACCAAGGAGAGGATCTTGGTGAGATGCCAAGACCTAGAGACCTTTTGTGAGATGCTGAGGGAGAGATCTTTGGTGAGATGCCAAGATATAGGTGATCTCAGGTAGGTGGAAATGGACTTCCATCTAGAGATCAGGGCAAGTCGACAGATCAATGTCAGGGCAGGTTGAGTAGATCAATGTCAGGACAGGTCGAGTAGATCAGAGTCAGAGGGTACATCCATACTCACCTAGGCCTTGCCAGGAGGCAAGGAAGTCCACAACTAGGATGAGATTGATTGGTGAGAAACACTTTCCTCGGTAATAGGGAGTGTTGAGTTTTGGTGTACCTCGGGAAGTGGTTCCCTTGTGGTTTGGAGCCTCTAACCACAAGAGGGAGATGTTGGTACTCTTGTACTTTGTACTTTATGTCTAATTTCACTTTGACTTAGGAGATTTAAGTCAAAAGTGAAATTTGGTCATTTTAGCCTAAAGTGACTATTAATTCACTTTGTGGGTGAATCGAGGGACATAAAGTAAACTAAGGGAACTTAACCCAAAGTGGGTTTAGAGTTGAGATTATTTTGGGATGATCTCAACCATTGATTAGGAATGGCTTGGGATGATCCTAGCCATTCACGTTTAGGTTTCCTTATGATTTGTTCAAGGAGGGCGCAAGAGACCTAAGGAGGCTCATTCACTCTTTTGTTCACTTGGAGAGGAAGAGGAGAGCAATGGAGATGGGATTGGAAGCAAAGGAAGAGGGCAGCAAGGGCACCTCCTTTCATGGAGGGCTCTAGGAGGCTTTGGCTTCCATTTAGTTGTGGTGTTCATGCTTGCTTGGAGGAGGGCACACACTTAGCAAGGAGGTCTTCTACTTGTCAGATTGTTGATTAGAGTGCCTTGTTGGAGAGGTAGGACACAAGGGCAGATTTGTGTGCAAGGGTTTATTCTACAAGGCTTTGAGCAGCAAGGGTGTAAGGCTAGAGAGGGATTGAGCAACAAAGGAGAAGGGGGCACCATGCTTGGGCGCATTCACCTTCTTGGACTCGTATAGCAGCTTGAGAGGGGTTGCCTTTGTATCAGGTTCATTTGTTTCATGTACTTGTTGTATCTCGTGCTTTAGACACCACTTATATATACTTCCATTCCAAACTGGTTTTCCCCGGGGAGATTTTATCCAGGGTCATGTTGACCAAAAATACCTGTGTTCATTTCATGCATGCTTAGAGTGTAGATCAGCTTACTTGTGTTGTTAAGATTTAGAGGAAGTGTTACTTGTTTTGAGTTATATTGCACGTGCTAACTTTGGGTTACGAAAACACTTGCAAGGGTACCTCAAAGAACACTTAACCTACAAAAACTATGGGCAGAAAGTTACTAAACTGTTTGTTGTCCTAAAACAGCAAAGGACAGTTTTGAAGATTGAAACTTAGGGCCAATCTCAAGGTCAAAGACAGACCTTAGTTGGCAACCTCATAGGACCTTAGTTTTCTTCACTTCACAAGCAGCATATAGCTTTCTTGCTTCACAAGCAACACTGCACTCTTTGAAGCTTTCTATAGGGCAAGTAGGGGGAGAATAGGGCTTCGTTTATTTGCTTCTGAGTTACTCTAAAAGTGTTTACACCATGTTTGGGAAATGTTTTGTGATGGATTTGCACATTGGAGATAGCTTGCCCAGTGGTTTCTTGATCTCATTTGGGTGCTTTCTTGGTATTCTTCGCGAGGGTGTTGGAGTTCTGTTGACAGCTTGTGGGACATCCTTCATAATGGCCATATGGAGAGGTTCACTTGCTTGGAGAACACCCTAATTACGAGGAGGAGCATTGTGCATCTTGCAGGAGGGCATTGGGCCATAGATAACATTGGGTAGGTCAAATTCCTATATGAAGGCTTGGAGTTCGCTGGGAGACGCCAAGGTTGTGACAATGTCCATGCAGGGGAAGTGGACCTAGTGGAGTACATGGCTTAGGAGGAGTGATGGCATCTGTGTGGGCTTGTGACGGATGGGTGTGGACACACCTTGTGTAGCTACATCATCTTGAAGCCCTTATTGTGTATGACATCACCTTGGAGCTTGACATGTGTACCCTTGGAGTGGAGCACTTCACTTGTGTGAGCCTACATGTGTTCACTATAGGTTCCTTGTAATGATGTGGGCCCACATTTTATTGTTGGCCTCCCTTACCACTCATATATATAGAGGAAGGAGAGATCATCCATCATCATCCTAATACTCTTCTCTTTGTATTTGTCTTCCTGCAATGGTTGTTAGGGATCATGAGTAAACCCTAGGAGAAGTTATACATGGGAGGAAGACATCTCTATTGAAGATTGCTCTTGTGACTAGGGTTTACTCTTATGAAGAAGAAGACATTGGAGATGATCACAATTATTCATCATGGCTCATTATGCCTATCACTCTTGTGTTAGATATATGATCAAGTGGAGCGCACTGTAGATTTTCCTGAGGTCCTATGAGTCTGCCACCTAAGGTTTGTCCTTGACCTTAGTATGGCTCTAAGTTTCAACTGTATGGTTGTCTTCTTTTGTTGTTTTAGGACAGCAAACAATCATCCAACTTTTTGCTCAATGTTTTGATGGTTAAGTGCTCTTTTAAGCTACCCTTGCAAGTGTTTTCTTATCTCAATGTTAGCATATGAAATATAACTTAAAATGCATAACACTACCTCTAGATCTTTAACTTTAAAATGTTGATCTACACTTCTAAGCATGCATAAATTTGACACAGGTATTTTTGGTCAACATGACCCTGGATAAAACCCCCCTGAGAAAAACCAGTTTGGGATATATGTCTATATAATGATGATCAAAGCAAGAGATACAACAAGTAATACAATACAATGGAACCTGTATACATAGCAAGCTCCTCACAAGCCTTGCCACAAGATCCAGAGAGAGATGTGCCCAAACTCAGGTGCGCCTTCTCCCTTTGTTGCTCTCTGCACTGAAGTGAAGCGCTCTAGCTCCTCTTTAACCCAATGAAGAAATCCCTCCACAGGAATGTGCTCTCCTGTGCTGTCTCTCCACTAAAACTGTCAAAACTGACTTCTCCAAGTGAATCCACTACCAGGTAGCTGTCAACCCACTCCACTGGTGCGCCCTCCTCCTAGCAGATAAGATCACCATCAAATAACTAAGGCCTAAGTTGGATGTCTCTCTCCGTAGAAGCATGCGCCCAAGCTCTCCTCTCCCACTTCAAAAGACCTCATCTCAAGGCTCCAAGTCTTCCTCTCCTGGTGAGCAAATGAAGGAAACAAATGTGCCTCCTCTAGTAGATGCGCCCCTCCTCCATATAGCATGCTCCCTCCAAGGAATGGAAGCTAAAACTCCATGGATTTACTCTCCATGCAAGCTCAAACCAACAAGAGCTTCCTCCTCAAGCTCTCAAGGGTTTCTCTCAAACCCTCATCAAGTGCACCCTCTCCCTCCTTGAGAAATTCGCCGCTCCTCCTCTCCAAAAACTCACAAGTGAAGAATGAGTCTCAAAAATACACTTTACCCTCCTTTAGCCTCCTTTGGCCAAGTCCTAAGAGATCAATGGCCTAGATCCAATCTAACCAAGTCTAATCAATGGGTGAGATCTCATCCAAAAATCTCACTAAGGAAACCCACTTTCTTTAGTTGCTTTATGTCTATTAATTCACCCACATTGTGAATTAATTGTCACTTTAATGCTTAAGTGACATATTTCACTTTTGACTTAAATCTCCTAAGTCAAAGTGAAATTAGAATCATAAAGTAAAGTACAAGGGTAATAGTCTTCCCCCTTTGTACTTAGAGACTCATAAGCACATGGGGACCACTTTCCAAGGTACCCAAATCTCAACACGCACTAGTCATCTTCTCTCTCTTAGATCTTCATTCATACTTGGTCTCTCTCTCTCTCTTGGAGTTGCTAGGGTTTCTTGATCTTCTTGGAGCATCTTTAAGTCTAGGGTTAGAGTTTCATCCCTTGGAAAATTGAGAATACGGTTTTGAGATGAAATCCTAGGGTTTATTTGGTGAAAAAGAAGAGGAGGAGACATCTTGCCTTGGAGGATTTGTTTGAGTGATTCATGCTTATTGTACATGTTATCCTCTACCCTAGGGATAACTAAGAAGATCACGTCTCGAGGCCCACAGGTCCAAGACATGGAGTACCAAGAGTCGGACGACTTAAGCATGGCCCCGAAGGGCCCTTCTTTTCTTCAGTGCAATCCATTTATCAGCAGCAACAATGTCCATCCCACCAGCCTGGTCCTGAAGTAGCAGTAAGTCTTGCTCCATGAGGTAATGAGTCTGGTTATCATAGTATGTGTCACTCTGATTTTTGAAGCACTTGAATATGTTGCATTGAATTCTTCTTCATTTCATGACGTTTGCTTGGAAATTATGCTCTTTGCCTTGTTCATACCTGGAAGGGTGACATGGTGCCCTAGTAAGTTCATCTCCCTTTAGGATGGGTTGACACTGGGTGGGTCTGTAAAAGGTCATGGTCTGTTCCCTCCATACTTACCACTTTCCATCTTTATTCCTCTCATCTCCCCTTACCTTTGTTTAGGCATTGAGATTGGCCACACTAGGAAGGGTTGTACCTTACCTTGTGGGAAGAAGGGGCTAAAGGCCCAGAGGGTAAAAGTAGCTAGCAAGAAATAAAAGCCAATATTGAAACCTTTGAGATGCTTCGCTCAAGGATTCCCGAGAAAGCAGTAAAAATCTTCTCAGTAAGAAAAGGGAACCCATAAGATACATGAACACTCAAGGTACTAGTTGATGGATAGGAGGTCTCATCACGAGTCGGCCTATTATGACCATGGGCATGTAGCGGTATGACACTACCACCTATCTGGTCACCAAACCAGGGTAGTGGCTCTTGGTGGCATAGCCAAGAGAAAGGGGGTC
The DNA here is from genome assembly GCA_032191745.1 of Picea mariana. Lineage (NCBI taxonomy): Eukaryota > Viridiplantae > Streptophyta > Pinopsida > Pinales > Pinaceae > Picea > Picea mariana. Next base: position 102,046 of record JASDQU010305915.1, on the reverse strand, counting down.
TCATCACGAGCCAACCTTCTCATCTTCGTGAAATGTTTGTGGATGACGTTGTCACGTCTGGTCATAAATCCAGGACAATGTCCCTCAATTATTCCCTTGAAGCACAAAAGCAAAAGATCAAAAGCAATAAAGCTAAGAGTAAAAAGCAATGAATGAGTTAGGAAACAATAGCATTTATGACAAGGTGCAGCTCGCCCTCTACAAAGGCACCCACAGGTAAGACTTACATTTCCCTGTTATTACTGCACCCCATGCCCGAACACTTACCCCATGCCACCTCATGCACTTACATGACCTGGATTGGCTCCCACCTGGGAAACATCCCAAACTTAAGGAAGGTTAGCCCAATAGGACACCCTGAAACCTTCTCCAAACCTAACTTGTCAAATTCCATAACGTCTTTGAGCATTTGTCTAGGTTAAGGGGGGTTTGATGCACATGTTTGGGTAATTTAATTATTGGATGTGATTTACATGCTATTATCCCTATGACTTATAAACTTCTGGAGGGCGTACTTGTTTTTGATGCAGGACCTTGCCCGATGGGCAGGTACACGTGAGGGAATGATTAGCTCGGACCTTCATGGGGGCTTAAAACCCACAGATGGATGTTGTAACCCCGGCCAGGGACAAGAAGACATTGAAGATTTGCACCAAGAAGAAAGAAGGAAGTTGCCTTTGGAGGCACCCTGGCAGACCTAGACCCATGGGGATCTTTCTTTTCCTTATGGACGTTGGCCCTTGAAGGCCCAGGAGGTTACCCAGAGCTAGGGTTTTCATTTTGGAGGCAATTGTGAGCTTGGAGGCACGTGTGGGCATCATCTGGGGCCTTTGGAGGCCAAGCGTTCTACATTCTAGGCTTAACGTTCCACCTTAGGGCCTCAACGTCACCCAAGAAGGGCATGACATCACCCTTGGAGGTGTCTTTAGATGATAATTAATTTTATTTATGTCAAATTTGGATTTTAATGTAAATTGGCCAAGTCGGCCTTAATTTTGACCTAAAATTAATTAAGAGTCAAAGTTTTGTATAAAGAGAGATAAAGTACTCTCATTTTATCATAACAACTCCTCACACAAGAGGAAGAGGACTGAAATTGGCACCCTACTTAGGGTTTTATTGGATGAAATTGTGATGCGCACCTCTACTGGAGTCTTCTACTTGCAACTTGGATCAATTTTGGTGAAGTCATTTGGTAATCTAGTGTTTTCATGCATGATTATTCTTGGTGAAGTAAATCTGCTTGTCATTACTTTTGAATGGTTATGGTACATTTTTTTGCTCATGATAAAGATTATGAAATTGCATGCTTGATAAACTCTAGAAGTGATGAACTTAAGTTACTACTTCTTCACTTTGTATTTGCTAGATTTTGCCTAATTGATTTATATTGACAAGCCTCTAAAGCCCTAAAGTGCTAGCTCTTTAGAGGTCTTGATCAATTGTGGTTGCATCTAAATATTTCTTCAATTATCTAAGGAAGAGGAAAACCGCTAGGGCCTAGAAGTGCCTACTCTCTATTAGCTCACCTCCCCAAAGATTGAATCCTAAGAAGACTTAAGTTATTACTCTTCTAAGATTCATCTTTTACTTGGATAAACATAATCATTTTGTTGCTTACTCCAAATGAAATTTGTTGAACTCTTGACTCCATAACCCTTTAAAGGCACTAGTCCTTACACTCCTTTTGTAGAGAGATCAAACCAACACTCAAACCTTGAACTTTCTAGCTTTCACTAACTAAAACTAACTCTAACCTAGCCTAGATAACTAATTTACTTCTTGTTGTTATAGATCATTGTTACAGCCATCTTAATGCAGCAAATTTTCTGCATAAACTACATTTAATGCTAGCTAAGCACTTCTAAATTAGCTCGTAACAACTGATTATCATTCTTCCTAGTAAAAGTTATCTTTTTATTGTCTTTTCAAGCAATTTAGAGGCATATTTCTTGCCGCTGTTATAAAATACTTATTGATGTTGTAAACTTTCAGTTTGCTGCAATTTTATATCAGCTAGCATACATTTCAATGGTTTACTGTCTTATTGAAGCACCAATATCATTTTGTACTTGAAACTATCATATTTTGTTTTGTTGTCTTGTTATGGGCAGATACACTTCATCCACTTACATTTGCTTCATCTCTTAAGACATAAGCTTACCAAGACCTTTTTTGACTTGAGTGACCAGTCAGAGGGGGGTATCTTTGCATCCTTGCTTGAGCTTCATTAGCCCTTTAGGTCACTACGAACGTCTCCCTTGGGGTAATCTTAACATACTCCTAAACAGAAAGGGGTTTCCTATTAAAGTGACAATGATAGGTCACCCCCTTGTGACGCCAATCCTGCCTCACTTGCCTTGGGCTTTGGGGAAGTACAGATTGTGCGATAACAGGAGCTCCTTGATTGAGCTAGGGTTTTCATTGTGTTAAAATTAAAGCAGCTACAAGAACCATTCTCCGGGAGGATGGTAAAGACCCTAGCCGAGATCTAGGGCCCCCAGTGCACTCCTGGGGTTCTTGGTCTGGGACCAAACAGTCAGAGCCATGGCAAAAGACCCTTGTAAGGGCTCCCAGTAGATAACTGGGGTTCTTGGTCTAGGACCAAGCAGTAAACACCCTTGAGAGGGCCCCCAGTATATGACTGGGGTTCTTGGTCTGGGACCAAGCAGTTAAAGTCCCTAGATATGTCTAGGGCCCCTGGACATGTTCCAGGGTACCCATGTCTAGGGCATGGGTTGATCCTTGGTCTTGTACCTTGGTGGATAAGACCCCAGAAATGTTCTGGGGCAACTTGGTCCTTGATCAGGCAGTTGTTGGTGTATGACCCTCTTTGAAGGCGGGCATGACCACAGAAGGGATGTATCCCATATGCAGTGATGATAAAGTTAAAAAAGGTCACCTTGAGAATTATATGGACATGTGTAAACCTCTCCTTAACCCTCTTTTTGGGTTTGAGTTTGTTTGGGGGTTGTGTTTTGTAATTTTGGGGCTAATACAAGAAATATTTAATTAATATAAATTGTAAATATATTTAATTAATATTTATATTAATTAAATATATTACTTTTAATTATTATTTCTTTTATCTAACCCTCACCCAAAAGTATAAATTAGAACCCCTCCCCCGAACCCCTCCCCCTTCATTCACACACTCTTATTCCTCTCTCTCCTAAGTGTGGCGGATTTCTCCCTTGCAACAGTTCGTCCTCCTTTGCAATAGTTCAGCCTTCTTGAAACAGTTAGCGGCTCCTTTAGTGGCAGTTTTCAGACCTTCCTTTGTGGCAGAGCTTGTTCCAGGTTCTTGCTGATTTGTTATTGCTGCTATGAGTATGGTGAGTGCCTTCCACTGCTGAGAATTTTGGTGTTGCTGCTCTCTACCAGCCAGCCATCCTTTCATTAGCCAGCAAACCCTCTTCATCAATTTGTCGTCCCCTATCTGAGTTTCTAGTGAGGGCCACGGCACCCTAAGTAAGGTGGCTGGGCCATCCTTAAGGCAGTCGTCCCTCCTCCTGGCTGTTCTCTTTATGCATGAGGATTTGTGGGGTGTTTTTCAGTAAACTTGTGTGAAGTTCTGGTGGTGGTTTAACAATCCTATAATTCTCTTGGAAAGATATCTAACCCTTGAGGTAGATCCATGACTCTAGACTTTTTCTGAGCATATTCTCAGTGGCACTTCATCCCTTGTGTGAGGCATGAACTCCTTCATTGATCAGAGGTAAGACATCAAGAGGTAAGTTATTTTATGATTCAGATCAAATTATTATTGTGTAGATCTGTGTGTTTCTAATTCCATCCTAGTTTAGATCTAACACAGTTTTGTTTAGATCTGTTTTGATTGATCTTTCTGGAATTAGTTATTGACTAAGATCTGATTTAGAAATCCAAGTTTAAGCTAGATCTATCTATCTTTGCTTGGATCTGTTATTTGTTTAGATCTGTTATCTAATGCTTAGATCTGCTTACCTAGATTTGTTATCTACTTGTTCAGATCTGTTATCTAATGCTTAGATCTGCTTACCTAGCTCTGTTATCTACTTGTCTAAGATCTGTTATCTAATGGTAAAACTATTACTTAGATCTGTGATCTATCTTGCTTACTAAGAAAGAGTTCATCTAATCACCGACTGTGAACAAATTAAAATCCTAGATCTGATCTTTGTGTACACTCAGGAATAGGTTCATGGTTTAAGCCTACTTGTTGTTCAATTTAACTATCTAGATTACTACAGTTCAGATTTATTTAAGACCTTTTGTTGTTCTATCTAACAGAATTTTAAAAGGACAGAAATTTTCTACTCTACTTCCCTAATTCTAACATGGTATCAGAGCTTAGGGTGTAAAGAGAGCTAAAGGATATAAACTTGAGCCTGCACAGATCCACTTTGATAGGGTTGTTTTGCAGAGATCAGCAGCATCTAAACTATGGCCTCCACTTCAGTGAAAGTTGAAGACAGAGTTATAAGGGTCGTCAATTTCAATGCTTGGAAATCCAGGATAGTAAACATTCTTGAAGAGAATGAACTAGAAGAGCCGATTACTAGGGTTATTGAAGAACCCACTACAAACACAACCAGGGCAGCATACAGAAAGAAACAAGCCAAGGCTAAGAGAATCATTTTTTATTCTATTAAGGACAGCATGATGCCCATCATTGGTCACCTAAGGACTGCCAAAAAATGTTTTGATGCTTTGGCAAACATCTATGAAAAGAAAGCACCAACTCAGAAAAAAATATTGAAGAAACAGCTACGTAGTTTGAGAATGGGAAAAGATGATTCGGTTGCTACCTTCTTCTCCAAAATTGCTCAAACTAAATATCATCTTATTGCAATAGGAGTTCTTGTAGATGATGATGACCTTGTGCAAACTACTTTTGATGGAATTCCTGAGTCATGGGGAGTTTTTCTTGCATCTGTAAATGGAAGAGAAGTCCAGCCTAACTTTGACAGATTATGGCATGACTGCTTAGAAGAAGAAAGAAGACTTAAAAGTAGAAATGAGTCTTCACTTCTAAGAGATCATGCCCTTTCAGCGAAAACCAAGAAATGGAAGAAGTTCCCTCAAGCTAAAAGCAAAGGTAAGAAACCTCAAGGTAAGCTATCTCATCTCAATCCCCATTTATCTAAAGTTAAATGTTTTAACTGCAATAAGCTAGGACATTATGCAAGAGATTGCAGGAATCCTCCCTCTCAGCAGAAAAGAAGCGGAAGATTCCAAGCCTCGGTTGCCAATGAAGAGGCTAAACATCAAGAGGAGCCTCAAAGAAGACAAACCAAGGATGCCACCAAAGAGCAAGAACAACAAAAAGAATGTTATCTTCTCTCAACTCTTTCCGGCACTATGACCAAGTCAGAGGAGATTTGGTTAATAGACAGCGGTGCTTCTAGACACATGACAGGCTTCAAACAAAACCTTGCAAACTATCAAGACAAGAAATTCAAGGCAAAGGTGGAACTGGGTAATGATGGCACCTACGACATAAAAGGTTTTGGATCTACCTCTTTCTGATTTCAATCAGGTAATATCTTTCACATTGATGAAATTCTTTATGTTCCTGGTCTAAAGAAAAATCTAATCTCTTCCAGTTTTAGAAAGTAAAGGTTACTCAGTAGCTTTCTCCAAAGGGAAGGCCCTCAAGTGGTCATCAAATGAAGATATAAGCACTGCTATAACTATTGGAACTTGTGAGAGTAGACTTTATAAAATTTCAGGTCAGGTTGTTCAAGCTCTAGTTCACGAGACGGTAAATCCCTGTGAACTTTGGCACAGAAGACTTGGACATCTCAACTACAACGCACTTCCAGGTTTGCAAAAGATGGTGACAAGTATGCCAGTATTTTCTTTTGAGCATGATAGTGTTTGTAAAGGTTGTTCACTTGGTAAGAATACAAATAAACCCTATCCTCTTAGTAATAGAAAATCAAATGGCAATTTAAATCTAATTCATTATGATCTTTGTGGGCCCATGACTGCCCCATCTATGAATGGTTGTATTTACTACATCATTTTTATTGATGATTGTTCTCGTAAAACTTAGATTTATTTCTTAAAGACTAAAGATGAATCTTTCAGCAGATTTCAAGATTTCAAGAATCTTGTTGAAAATTAAACAGGCAGACACATCCGAGTTTTCAAGACAGATAACGGTAAAGAATTTGACTCCTTCAAATACGATGAACTCTGTCGGGCTTCTAGAATTAAGAGGGAGCTAATTGTGCCTTACAACCCCCAGCAGAATGTAGTTGCTGAAAGAAAGAATAGAACTATCTGTGAAGCAGCCAGGGCCATAATGTATGACCAAAACTTACCTTTATCTCTTNGACTCCTTCAAATACGATGAACTCTGTCGGGCTTCTAGAATTAAGAGGGAGCTAATTGTGCCTTACAACCCCCAGCAGAATGGAGTTGCTGAAAGAAAGAATAGAACTATCTGTGAAGCAGCCAGGGCCATAATGTATGACCAAAACTTACCTTTATCTCTTTGGGCCGAGGCTGCCAGTACTGCAGTCTACATACAGAATAGATGTCCACACAAAGCCCTTGAAGCAAAAACTCATGAAGAAGTTTTCACCGAAATTAAGCCCTCGGTTGATCACTTGAGAATCTTTGGCAGTCCAGTCTACATTCACATTCCAAAAGAGAAGAGGACTAAGCTAGAGCCCTCTGAAAAGAAAGGAACTTTTGTGGGATACAGTGAAACCTCAAAAGCTAACAGGATTTATATCCCAGGTCAAAAGTTCATCGAAGTAAGCAGAGACATGACTTTTCATAAAGAGGCAGCTTTTCGTCGAACCAGAGAACTTCCACATGATTCAGAGGAGCAGGAAGCTCAACCACTTGATTCTCCAAATTCTCCTCTTCCAGATGAACAGATGGAGGAAACCTCAGAACTTCCAGTAGATCCCTCAAGGGATACTATTGAGTTTCCAATGGAGATACCTCCTATTAAAAGGAAACCAGCCTAGTGTCGGGAAATATTGAAAGAAGCAGAAAAACATTTAGCTCCTAAGGGCACCTTTAGAGAAAGCAAGAAACCAGATAAGTACTCCGGTCTCATAGCTAATTTAAATACTGTGATTGATTCAGAACCTTCCACATTTGTAGAAGCCTCCAAACATCAAGTGTGGAAAGATGCTATGAATGAAGAATATGATTCTATTCTAAAGAATGATGTATGGACCGTAGTTCCTAGATCTCAAGGCAAATCTGTAGTAATTCAAAATGGCTTTATAAGATAAAGCATGCAGCAGATGGCAGTATTGAGAAATACAAGGCGAGATTTGTGGCTCGTGGTTTCTCTCAGAAAGAAGGAATTGACTACGACGAGAGTTTTGCTCCAGTTGCCAGATATACTTCAATCAGGATTATCATCTCTCTTGCAGCAGTTTTTGGTTGGAAACTTCACCAGATGGATGTTAAGACTGCTTTTCTTAATGGTGAAGTTGAGCAAGAAGTATATATCGAACAACCTGAAGGTTTCGTGATACATGATAACAGATCTCATGTGTGCAAACTCAAGAAAGCCCTATACGGTTTAAAGCAAGCTCCAAGAGCTTAGTGTGGTAGAATAGACAGCTTTCTACAAAATCTTGGATTCACCAAGAGCATAGTAGATCCCAATCTTTATATAAAGATTGTACAAAATCTTTTAGTTATCTTAGTCTTATATGTAGATGATTTGTTCGTCACTGGAGAGGAAAACTTGATAGCTCAGACTAAGAGGGAACTTTCAGCTGAATTCGAAATGAAAGACTTGGGGCTCATGCACTATTTTTTGGGCTTGGAGGTATGGCAGAAACCAGGAGAGATCTTTCTCTCACAAGGTAAACATGCAGTTGATGTGCTTCGCAGATTTGGCATGATGGACTGCAAGTCCATGACCACACTAATGATCTCTAATCTAAAGAAACTACAAGATCAGGTCATAGGTTCAGATTCAGAAGATCCCACCTTATATCGACAGATCATTAGGTCTTTGATGTATCTCGTACATACGAGACCAGACATTTTTTATGCGGTAAATGCTCTCAGCCAGTTCATGTGTGAACCAAAGAATATACATATGGTTGTTGTGAAGCATATTCTGAGATATGTTCGAGGAACTATAGCTTATGGTCTCAAATACACTTCCAGTGGAGGTGTAATGATCCATGGATTTACAGATTCAGATTGGATGGGCAGTACAGTGGATCGGAAGAGCAGTTTCGGATATTGCTTCAGTTTGGGTTCAACAATGATTTCCTAGTCCAACAGGAAACAAGGCTCCATAGCCCAAAGCACTGCAGAAGCAGAATACATTGCTACAAGTGTTGCTAGCAGAGAAGCAGTGTGGCTTAGAAAGCTACTTTCAGACCTGTTCAGTTCAGAGCTTGAACCCACAGTCATTAACTGTGACAATCAGAGTTGTATAAAGCTCACCGAGAATCCATTGTTTCACGACAGGTCGAAACACATTGAGATGAGATATCACTATGTCCAGGAGATATCACTATGTCCGGGACATGTTATAGAAGAACGTTCTCAGCATTCAGTATGTTCCAACAGCAGAACAAACGGCAGATATTTTTACCAAGCCACTGTCCCTGACAAAGTTTGTGTACTTTCGTGACAAGCTTGGTGTAGCTGAGAATGCCTCTCTTGCTCAGAGGGAGTGTTAAAATTAAAGTAGCTGCAAGAGCCATTCTCCGGAAGGATGGCAAAGACCCTAGCCGAGATCTAGGGCCCCCAGTGCACTCCTGGGGTTCTTGGTCTGGGACCAAACAGTCAGAGCCATGGCAAAAGACCCTTGTAAGGGCCCCCAGTAGATAACTGAGGTTCTTGGTCTAGGACCAAGCAGTAAACACCCTTGAGAGGGCCCCCAGTATATGACTGGGGTTCTTGGTCTGGGACCAAGCAATTAAAGTCCCTAGATATGTCTAGGGCCCCTGGACATGTTCCAGGGTACCCATGTATGGGGCATGGGTTGATCCTTGGTCTTGTACCTTGGTGGATAAGACCCCAGAAATGTTCTAGGGCAACCTGGTCCTTGATTAGGTAGTTGTTGGTGTATGACCCTCTTTGAAGGCGGGCATGACCACATGAGGGATGTATCCCATATGCACTAATGATAAAGTTAAAAAAGGTCACCTTGAGAATTATATGGACATGTGTAAACCTCTCCTTAACCCTCCTTTTGGGCTTGAGTTTGTTTGGGGGTTGTGTTTTGTAATTTTGGGGCTAATACARGAAATATTTAATTAATATAAATTGTAAATATATTTATTTAATATTTATATTAATTAAATATATTACTTTTAATTATTATTTCTTTTATCTAACCCTCACCCAAAAGTATAAATTAGAACCCCTCCCCCTTCATTCACACACTCTTATTCCTCTCTCTCMTAAGTGTGGCGGATTGCTCCCTTGCAACAGTTCGGCCTCCTTTGCAACAGTTCGRCCTCCTTGMAACARTTAGYKGCTCCTTTRGTGGCAGTTTTYRGACCTTCCTTTGTGGCAGTTTTCAGACCTTCCTTTGTGGCAGAGTYTGTTCCAGGTTCTTRCTGATTTRTTWTTGCTKCTATGAGTATGGTGAGTGCCTTCCACWGYTGAGAATTCTGGTGTTGCTGCTCTCTACCAGCCARCCATCCTTTCATTAGCCARCAAACCCTCTTCATSAGTTTGYCRTCCCCTATYTGAGTTTCTAGTGAGGGYYGYGRCACCCTAAGTAAGGTRGCTGRGCCATCCTTAAGGCAGCCGTCCCTCCTCYTKGYTGTTCTCTTTATRCATRAGGGTTTGTGGGGTGTTTTTSAGTAAACTTGTGTGAAGTTCTGGTGGTGGTTTAACAGTCCTATAATTCTCTTGGAAAGAGATCTAACCCTTGAGGTAGATCCATGACTCTAGACTTTTTCTGAGCATATTCTCAGTGGCACTTCATTCCTTGTGTGAGGCATGAACTCCTTCACTGATCAGAGGTAAGACATCAAGAGGTAAGCTATTTTATGATTCAGATCAATTTATTATTGTGTAGATTTGTGTGTTTCTAATTCCATCCTAGTTTAGATCTAACACAGTTTTGTTTAGATCTGTTTTAATTGATCTTTCTGGAATTAGTTATTGACTAAGATCTGATTTAGAAATCTAATGGTTAGCTAGATCTATCTATCTTTGCTTGGATCTGTTATCTAATGCTTAGATCTGCTTACCTAGATCTGTTATCTACTTGTTCAGATCTGTTATCTAATGCTTAGATCTGCTTACCTGGATCTGTTATCTACTTGTCTAAGATCTGTTATCTAATGGTAAAACTATTACTTAGATCTGTGATCTATCATGCTTACTAAGAAAGAGTTCATCTAATCACTGACTGTGAACAGATTAAAATCCTAGATCTGATCTTTGTGTACACTCAGGAATAGGTTCATGGTTTAAGCCTACTTGCTGTTCAATTTAACTATCTAGATTACTACAGTTCAGATTTATTTAAGACCTTTTGCTGTTCTATCTAACAGAAATTTTCTACTCTACTTCCTTAATTCTAACACATTGTTTTCCCTAGCTATGGTTTTGGAGTGCTAGTGGATCGTACTAACCTTGTGATAAAGCTATGGTATGCATAACAAGTTCATCTTATGCATATTGATGAAGTTTTTAGCTGTCCAATACTTGTGTAAATTGCAGATTCGATTTTCAGCCATCTATGTTCTCCATGATTTGCAATTTACAGCTTTATGTCTTGCTGATTTGACATAAGGGGCAGTTATTTAAGTGATTAAACACTATAATTGAAGAAGCTAAAGGCTGTCTTACTACTGTATTAACTGCTGTAAATAAGAGTTCTCAGAACTGGTTCATGCATGATAAGAATGACCTAGAGGGCTGAAACATATTGGAACACTCCAGTATCTTTTCTCCTTGGATTTCCTAGAAGTTTGGATTGTTAAACATTGAAATATTGTCCACTTCTGTTGTATTTTTTTATACTTCATAACAGCCCTAAGTTTGAATACACAGGGCTAAGATCCAGGAAACGACTAGTTAAAAGGTGAAATTTCTGCAATCTGAATCTGAGAAATTTCAACATCTTTTGGTGGCATGGGAAGTATGCACTTTACTGAAGGATTAGGGGGGAGTTGTGGCTTCTAAAGATAAGAGCAGAAGGAGCAATTCTTGTCAGCATGGTTTCAACAAGCTCAGCGCATTCAGGTAATTAAAGGTCCTTTTGAGTTACGTAGCATAATTGGCCATGCACAAGCTTTTTGGATTTCAGGTCCTGCCCCATTTAAGAGGATGTGGGCAGCTTGGCAGGATGTGTCTAGTGTTACCTCTCCAACCTGCACTTCAAATGTTAAAATGTCCCTTCGCCAAATGCAACCCTAGGGGAACTTAGAAAGGCTACCTATTGTCACCACAACAACTCTTCGTCTCACTTTAAGCAAATTATTTTCCAGCAAAAAGGAGGGGAACTCTGGGAATGATTGGTTTTTATGTTGTTCTTTAGAATAAAAGGGACGGTAGATTTTGCCAAGACCACTATCTATCCAATTGGGTGATGGAGTCAAGATCAAAGAGCAAGAGGGTTTGAATATGACAGATGTAATTAAGCCGTTCACCAATATGCCATTATTAGTCCAAATTATGCAAGAATAAAGTGAGAACCCTTAAACAAGATTCACCATTACAACCATGCAATTACAACCAACAATATCGTGCAACCAATAAATAAAGAAGGCAGCAACAAGCCTCTCTAAACAACAGAGATGACAGCAGTAAAATCCTTCAATTGTTCAAGGTTACATCAAGGATTAGTTGACAACCTTGGCCCTAATCTCTTCTTTTGTGACAAATTTGCCCTTCCACAAAAATTATTTCAGCAGCAAAACAATGGCAACCCATGCCAAAACCATACTCATCCATGAAACAATAAAGAGATGAAAAAAACTCACATTGAACATGTCCTTCCAATCCTCCCAAAGATATTCAACTAAGAGCTTGGAGGGGAACTCCCAATCTTCCAACCATGCCCTTAGCAAATGCCCTTAGCAAATGAATCTCTCTAGTATTTATACCCTTCACACTAAACCCTAAGCAATAAAATAATACTAAGACAGAGCTAGAAACCCTAGAATTAGGTTACACTTCTTAGAATATTTTTTAGGGTTTGATTTCTTTACAAAATGACATGAGTCCACTTCTTCCTTGAAGTAGCTCCAAATATATGAATCATGCCTCAAACTATGTGAAATGCTTCATAAAATTCCTTTAACATGCTTTGAAAGCCTCCTTGGGGAGGACATCGTCCTTTATGGGGTGGATTCATGATCAAGCAAGCACAAATACAATTATTTCACCTTTGGAGTGGAAAGCTCCTCTTCAAGAGACACCATTTTATCTACAAATGCTTCTATCGCCACATGACATCATCCTAAGCAAAGGCATTCCTCCTTTGCTCTCTTTCTTTGCCACATGTCATGCTCCCAGCTCACTCCAATGTGGGGCATTTTTCCCCTTTTGCCTTGCACTGCATAGTATGAGCCCATAATGCCATTTGTCATCTTCATAAGCAAATGCCTTCCCTTTGAAGGTTTGGTCATATCAAAAATGGCACATGGCACCTCCTCATGCAAAGAATTTGCCTCCAAATATGTAAAAATGACCTCAAACAACATTTCATTTCCCCCAAATATCTCAAAAGGTGAAATATGCCTTCAAATGTGTGGAAGCCACTCCATTAGGGTTTCTTCTCATCTCCAACATGCCCTAGCCACCTCCTTGAACAAAGCATTCAATGTAAAGTGGGCCTTAGACCAAGCCCAAGTGAAAATTAGCGCCATGAGGGACCCTTCCAAGTAAGTTGTTTCTCTTTTTATGCATGTTAACCCCTTGGCTTACTATATGTCATGTTCTAAACTCCTAATATGGTAGGGCATTCATGTTCTAGGGCTCCCTTCCTGTTCATACCAATGATCAATGCAATCCCCAGCCCTAGCTTCAACCTAGTAACAAGGATCTCCATCATTGAAGCAACAAAAGTAATGTAATCCGTATGACTCTACCTCGAATGTGTGCCCAGTGTAACCTCATGGTTAAATGTCTCAAAAAAAGCCTCCATCAAGCTGTCAACACTCCACACCTTAGTCCTTGCCTAGATGATGAAAAGTGTTCAAGCAAGATAGAACAAGGTGCATGGCCTCCAAATATCATTGTAATGTACCTTTCCAAATGATCTCTCCAGGAGATTGACATAATAGCCTAAGTGATTTCCGTAGGCTATAGTCAGTGGAAAAAGGGGATTAATTAATTATTTACTGTCAACAAAGCGGAAAAAGTAACTTTTTTAAAAGTGACATTGAGTAATGAATTAAAAGGGTGTTTTAAGTGACTTGAGTTTATAAAGTCACTTTACTTTATTAAAAGGGTAAAAGGGTCCAAAAAGGATCAACAAGAAAATAAAAGGAGAATGAGGGCACCCTCTCTCAATATGCATTTGTTATTTTCTAAAAACGTAATTGAGAGAGCTCTTGTGGCTTTGACTCTTTGGACAAAAAACCCTAGAGGAGTTTGGGATTGGGTTCGGTGGTGAAACTATCCACCCTAGTTGATCGTTGAGGGAAGATCATTCAAATCTTTCACTGTGCTTCATTGTGACGGATTTTTCTCGTTGTGTGGCTGAGTTCTTTTTATGGTAGCTGAGTTTCTTATTTGGCAGCTGAGTATTTCTCATTTTTTTGGCTGAATTTGCTAATGTGTGGGCTGAGTTTACTTGAGGAGATCGAACCATCTTTGAGGAGGCCAATTTGGGTATAGTGGAGCCAAGTTTTGTTGTAGGGAGGCGATTGCTTACTTGCTGGGCGAATTTCTGGATAGAGAGGCTGATTTCTTGCTATAGTGAGGTCGTACTCACTTGCTGGGGCGAGTTTACACTTGATGGGGCCGAGTTTATACAAGTTGTGGCCGCCATTTACTCGCTGGGCAAGTTATACATCTGTTGGGGCCAAAATACCTGGTACAGAACCGATTTTTGTTGGTGAACGGCGCATTCTTGGAGCTGGGTCAGTTTCCTTGTGGGCAGACCGTATCTCATGGAGGAGGGGTCGGTTTCCACACTGTATGAGGCTGTTTTCTCTTGCATCCAGGCCATACTATCTTGAGGGTGTTCCTTGCTGAACTGGTGAACACATTTGGCAGCCATCTATCAGCTTATTTACCTCAGTTATTGCAGAGATGGCCTTCAGAAAAATATATCAGTCATCTACAGGCACATTCTTCTCAGAAAATAGCAAAGACAGCCTACAGAAAATTGTATTAGGTTCCTCACATTTTGTCCTGTACCATTTGCTGATATTTCCATTGTACCTTAGTTGACACAAATAATTGCTGCAATAAATATCATTGAGTTTATATGTATTGGTGTTTCATTTTTAAGTCACTACAGAATTTGGAACGACATATAAACTATTGTTAAGATGCTTGTATGCAAACTGTTTGACCAAATGCCTACAAAACTAAACTAAGAAATATCCAAAAAAAATTAGTGGGGATATTACAGTGGTATCAGAGCTTGTGATCCACCCAGCCTGTGAGGGTATACAAGCTTGGCTATGGCAAACAATCAAAACAATGTAGGGAACAATGAGTTAGTGGTTTAAAGGGGCAGCAAACAGGACAGAAAGGACAGGATGAGGAGTTTGCAGATTGTTTGAGGTAGAATCAATAGCTTGGTGCGGCATTTCACGCAGCCATGTCATTCAAGGATTTTGCACCATCAAACATCCTGAGTGGTATGAACCCCAAGTATCAGTGTGACAAGAAGGTAAAGGTGCCAAGGAAAAGGGTACTAGTTTTTGAAGGTTCTAATGCTTCTAAAAATGAGGAAAATGTTGACTCTGCATATGTTTCTTCTCCTGCAAATGAGCACATGAACGCTCATGAGGCCTTAGAACCTGAGACCACAAAGGAGAATTGGGAAATCAAGGAAGAAGATAGCTCACTGATACAGTGTTATTCCAGCAGAATGACACTGTGATTTGGGATGAAGAAGAACCAATTAATGGCACTGTGATTTGGGATGAAGAAGAAGCAAATGTTGTTGAGGGTATGGGGGACACAAGTGTCTTTGATGTTAACTTAGAGACCATCTTTGATAGGCCTTGTGGAGAGAAGAGTTTCCTTGATGAAGCAGTGCTTGATCATGATGCTATCCCACCTTTTGGAGATTGCATGGTATCATCTAGTGAGCCAATTGGTTTTGATGAGGGTAGTGTTCATACAATGGACAACAAAACAGAAAATCAATGATGGAACAGCCCATGCCACTATGATGAATATGAAGAAAGGCCTTCGGCAGTGTAGGACTTGAAGGACCAGTTATTGGTCACGGAGGAGCAAATTGTACAAGTGTTGACAAGGGCAGATGGTGCTCATAAGTTCATTGAAGATCGTATTTGGAAAACCCAAATAGAGGAGAGACAAAAAGGAGTTGCAGGTGGAGTCACTAGTGCTTAATTGCACATAATCAAAGAAGCACTAGAACAGAGGAAATCAGATTACTTGCAGTTGTTCATGGATAGGGACCTTGCTCTCAAATTCGTTGAAGACAAGGAAAGGGAGGTTGAGGAGCTTTGTTACCAATTGAGTTTGGCACGCTCTTCATCACTTATAGCAGAGACTCCATCATCTTTGGCAACCGTAACACATGAGGGCATGAGTGGCACCCATGATTTGAAGGAGGATCCTCTTGTGATGATCCCGCACGAGGAGCATTCAGAGTTGCAGGTGCTGGAGGAGAGGTATGACCGAGAGGGTTTTGACCTATGAAACATGATTCGTTGAAAACCCCCCTCGTGTCTCGAATCCCACGTGGGGACACGGATTCGACCTAATTCATGTCCGACACGAATTTAGGTCGTGTCCTTCACACGTGACACTACCTAAATTCATGTCGGACACGAATTTGGATGGTGTCTCGATTTCTGTTGCCCGCTAGTCCTGAAAAGGTAATTACAGCATTCTACTACTTTCAGGGCTGATCATCTTTTTACACCAAACTGTAATATCAGTGCTCTATTAATCTAATTCGGCTTTATATGGTATGTACTAACTGAGGAGTCTGATGGTTTTGTCTAAATAATATATTTGTTTCATGATCCAGCTTGACAGATGCAGATTATTTGAGGAAGCCATCGATTACATTAGAATGCTCGAGGAAAATATGCATCAACTGAAGAGTAAGAGAGATAATCTGCTGGCAATCCAAACTGGAAAAACAGCAAATGAGAACATAGAGATTAAGGTGACCGTGAAGTTTTATGGTAGAGAAGCAATTATTAACATTACTAGCCAAAGAAGGCCGAGATACATGTGGAGGATTCTGGAGAAGCTTGAAAAGCATGGTCTAGATGTGGAGACCTCACGTCTTTTTAGCGGAGAATCCTTTGTGCTTCTATACTACCATGTCAACCTAAGAGGCAATATTTACCATGATCCTGCTCAGATACAAAATTCTCTAGAATGTAGGCTTAAATTAACTTATTAGATTATACACCATCCTATTGTTGATGTGAAAAAAGAAAATTACTTTGGGAAGGTTGCAGATTGCTTTGTTGTGGTTATGCACATAACCGTGATGCCATGACTGTTGAAAATAGTAACACCATTCAGTCTGCTATGACTAAAAGGTTTCTTGTAATATAGTGGAAGGGCTTAGGGTGCCCTATTAATGCAAATTATTATAAGGGCTTGTCCTGATAGAGCAGGTTTTGGAAATTATATAAAATGAAGAAAGATATAGTATTGTACTCTGTCATTATCATTTATGTTTAAAGTTTTGTATCGTGTAAATCGTCTAGTTTCTAACAAAATATGAATCTTTATGTCTAAATTTCATTTTTGTATGTGTAATTTTCAAATTTTTTTCATATATAATTTTTTTAGATATATATATATATTAATATACATATAAACGTGTCCTCCGTGTCCTGTTGTCGAGGTCAAAATTTCACGTGTCAGACACTCGTATTTCCGTGTCATCGTGTCAGGTGACTTAAGTTTTGACTATGCTCATGTTTTGCATTGTGGGGATCATGAGTCGTTTCTTTCGGAGATCCCACTAAAGGCTCAAGGCTTAGCTACAGAGGGGACAATTGAGCACATTATGGTCTTTTTTTCTCTATTTTTCAGCCAAGGAGGAGGAGCCGCACATGTGAGCTCACACTTGTGAGAGAGAGAGGAGAAGACAGTCGCACTTGTGGAAATTGCAAGTCATACGACGCATTAATTGCAGGTCATACAACACAGTTCATACGTGTGAGGAGGACCGTATAGCCGCATGTGTGGTTCGTACAGCCGCACGTGCGGCTTGCAGAGTTGACTCAGTCGTACGATTGTGACGTCAACTAGGGATTTCTACAGATTTGTAAGTTGGAAGGTTTTCCAGGATTTTTGTTGCAATTGTAATTTCTCTGAGAGGATTGTTTTTGTCCTCGGGATTCTCAATCTGAAAATTTTGTTGAGTAAAATTTGTAATTGGGTCTCTTGTGCATGGATGATTTCTCTCTGATCTTTGTGCTTTCGCAATAATTTTTCTGACATAATTTCAGTGTAAAATTATTCAATGATAACAACCCTAGTTTATTGTTTGAGGTCACTTGGAAGTAATTTTCAGATCTGAAATTGAATGCTTAAAATTTGGCATTGAGCCGCCTTGAATAAGCAATGAAACCGCCCCCAGATCTCATGGTAGATGGGGCAACGGAAGATGAAGTGCTCCTCCATCTCGACCTCTTGTAGCTAGCATAACTGATAGATCCTATATGGTCAATCGATCTAGTGGTCTATCTCAACTCAAAATCTATGGGAGCCCACTCTGTACTGCCTAGCGTAATTTGGAGAGCGTGCGCCCAGTGGCGGAGTGTATAATGTGGTCAAACGATGAACCCGTCCCTAATCCCCAAGAAGAGCTTAGCATAAAAAGCCATCTTTGAGCGTAACCCACCAGGAGGGTTAACCCATGTGATCTGAATAAACTGCCTATACATGTCATCCCTGGTGATCTTGTTCAACACCTGCCTCATCAGGAGGAGATGGTCAAGTGCGTCCAAAAAATATCTAAACGAAGGAATACGATCTATCTGAATGCCCACAAACTGTAAAAGGCTTGAAACCCATGTGAGCGAACACCGACCCAATGAACTAGAGAGGATAATGGTCTCAGAAGAGCAGTAGACCAAGTACGAGTACCGGTCTCACCCCTTCATTGAGTCTGCTAAGCTCCAGATACCATGCAGAAGAGAGACCAGTCCAAACACTGTCTCAAGTCAGAAGGGGAGAGCCCCAAACTCTACTAGGATGATGTGCTAACGAACTGTCTGCTTGCATCTAATGATGCGTCGGAGAAGGGTCTAGACTATCTCAACTGAGGCCCAATCAGACTCCAATAACGAAGGCCCCTAAATCTCTAAGTCATAGAGAACCGTGGGTCGGATAAGGGAGTCCATGAGGGACATCTTGGATGAGATGTCCTGAAAGTGGTGATGGAAGCATTATCTCTCAAGAAGGGTGAAGGATCCATAGCCCTTGTTGATCCAGGGCTGTAGGGTCGGTCGCAAACTGAAACGGGGTCCAAAGAATTCTACTCCCAAGTATGTGTATGTGCTAGTGATCTCAATCTCCTTCCCTCTGAAGAAGAAATGAAGGTCTATAGACTTCTTTGACTCGTTGAAGATCATAACCTTAGTTTTACCCAAGTTGAACGTCAATTGTCAAAGGTCGCAGAATAAAGCTAAGGCATCCAACTGTCTCTACAATCCCTCTGGAGACGAGGCTAAGAGGACCACATCATCCGCAAAAAACAAAATGGACATCAGAAACCTGGTTGAGGAGGCACCAGTCAGTGTCCTGGATATGCTCATGAGGAAAGGCCTATAACTCATCAATATAAATCCCAAACAATATGGGGGATAAGGGGCAACCCTGTTTAACCCCGATGTGTTAATATTATGGTAGTTGCAGGAGGTATTTACCTGCACGTGTAAACCTGACGAGAATAGAATATTCTGAGAAGCAAGAAGAAACCCTAATGAGTTGGCTAATAACCCTAGAAGACAAGTCGGCTCAAAAGGATAATTGGTATTAGGTTATTAGCCTCCAAGAGAAGAAGTCGGCCAGAAGAAATATTATATACTAAGTAAATAGACACCTAGAATGAGAAGTCGGCCCAGGCAATTAGCCAGAATTAGTATAAATACAGGAGGCCAGTCTTCATTCTGGCAGGGATTCTCAAAATTGCAGAGCAGCACTTGTGCGCACTACAATTGCCCAGTTTGTGCGCAAGTTTGGAGAGTTGTTGTTGCAACTGTTGTAGCTAGCAGATTTCGGTTTTGGCTTGGACTATCTCTTGGTTATGGTTTGGACTATTTGATCAACTCTTGTTTGGTGCGCTATCCTTGGGGAAAGGTGCGCTACCCTTGTTTGGCTATCTAGCCTAGGGTTTGCTTCCGGAATGATTCTCTGTCAAGGTTAAGGTGCTCGAAGGGTGGCTTCGGCCTATGGTTGGGTGACAATAGTGATATTGTCGATGGTAAAACGAGCACATCCATTATATTCTAACAGGTTATGGGCCCACACCTCCTTCCTTCAGTCTAACCGTTGGAAGAAAGCATAGCCATAAGGATATTAAGCTCGTTGAAGAACTGCCGCTAGGGTTTCTAGCAGGAGCAGTCACCAAAGCACCGCAGCTAGGCTTAGTAGCAAGTGCAATTGCAGAAACCCTAATCCTCTCGTTGAGGCACCTTAAGTGAAGGGATTGACCTAATTTCTGGATAGAACAGTGTGCCTTAGCCTAACACATCTCCTGGTACTCTCAACAAGCCAAGATGTCAAGTTTGTGTTTTTGGTCAAATCTAGGGTTGACCAAGTCAAAGAAGCCATGACCTACTCCATGAAGTCAGAAAACAGGTTAGATGGAGCTTCTAGCTTTAGAGCGTGGAAGACAAGGATTGACCTCATCCTTGCCAAGAATAAAGTGTTGGATATCGTGAAAGGAAAGATCGTGAAACCAGAGTTTGAAGAAGGAAAAGAGAAAAAAACGCAGAACGTTGCAGTTATGGAAAAGTTCAAAGACACGGTGACATCAATGCCATGAGTATCATAGTGGACTCTATAAAAGACCACTTGATACCCTACATCTCCCATCTTGACTCATCGAAGAAGATGTACGATGCTCTAACAAACATCTTCTCAGTCAGAAACATTGGACAAGTAATGAGTCTGAAGAATGAGCTCCGTGACATAAAGATGAATAATGATGACAGCATAACATCATACTTTGTGAGAATCTCCCAGTTAAGAGATCAACTACAAGCTATTGAAGAGACCATTTCAGAGAAGGAATTGGTAAACATAGTACTCAATGGTCTTCCCAAGACATGGGACGCATTTGCCGCAAGCATGAACACAAGGAAGGAGTATCCTACATTTGAAGAACTTTGGACTTGTTATGCTCAAGAAGAATCAAGGATCGGTGCAAAAGAGAAACCCCAAAAGAAGTATGATGATCAAGCCTTTACAGCAAGATTCAAGAATTTCAGGAACAAAAGGAAGTTTGGTTCAAGGAAGAAGCCAAATCAAGAGAAAGACATGTCAAAAATACAATGCTTCAACTGTCGAAAGTATGGTCACTACAAGAATCATTGTCCCGAGCTAAAGAAAAGGAAGGGGGCACACGAAGCATCAGTTGTCGAAGAAAAGGAACCTACAAAGAAGACCAAGCAAGATAAAACAGACTTCTTCTTCTAAAGACAAGGTAACAATACTTTTCTTAGTTCTTCTACATATCTTGTTTGCATAGTCTCTGTACATATCTTGTATATCTATCTCTTAGAAGATAATATGTTCCAATAAGAACTATACCGATGGAAGAACAACAAGATAAGGATTGCGATCATTATACAAGTCAAATAATACACATGAAAAGATGAAATACATCAAACAAATCATGTGGAAGCTATTACAAGATAAGCCGAAATTAGAATCAATCTTGAAGAAACTTAGACGAAGCAAAGACAGAAAGAAGTCAGCAATCAAGAGGAAATTGGAGAAAGACTTAACACACTTTGCAGAAGACAATAAGGATGCAGACGGAAGCATGGACTCTGTTAGATGGAGGGAGCCGATTATATATTTCCAAAAGAAAAACATGCACTCATACATGAAGCAAGGATTAGGAGGGAGATAACCCTATGATCCATTGAAGATGATGAAGTATATATCCATGGTAGCAGCCATGAAAGGCAGTACGTGTTCAGTTCGACCTTAGAAGAAGTCTTCTTCGAAGAGAAGCCTTAAAGTATCCCTGGTTGTCCATCCACATCCGTGATCCTATGATGAAAGGAAGAAGTGGAATCTTTAGGGCATGGAATCTATAAGAAACTCCATGGACCCAAGAGCTAAAGAAAAACATGAGGAAGAACATGAAGATTCCAAGAAAGAAAGAGAAGCCAGAACAACCAGTCATTGTATCAAGAATCACAAGATTACCAGCCTGATATGAATTCACTAAAAGCAATCAAGCAGAGGAACTGAAAGTTGTGATGAAGAACAGTGTATATGAATGCAAGCAATGCAAGATCCAGAACTAGAGGTTCTCCCAGATGGAGGGAGAAGACTATGATGATTACTTGTTCCAGTAAACCAGACATACCTCTACATGACTCATTATATCATCTGCAACATCCATGGGTTGGAGTTCTACATCAGATGAATGCAAAGACTGTTCTCCAGAGCAATTGAACAAAGAGTGTATGAAGAGCAACCTCAAGGCTTTGAGGTATAACAGAAAGAGACCCTTGTATGCAGATGGAAGAAGACAATTTGGTGGAGAATCTCCAATGCACAACAGAAGCGTGGTGAAGACTTTCTATAACAAAGATATTGTATCAGAATGGTCACTCAGAAGCTCAGGCTGATGGATCGCAAATCCATGACAAACTCTCATGATGGCCGAAGAAGTACAACTTGGATATGTTCCAATTTGACCCTTGCCACAATATTGTGAGCTAGCAGGAACCAAAGAGGAATCCAACAATGATATACTTTATTGATCAGAGCTATATGAAACCTTAAAGAGACAACCAGTATTCCAGAAAAACCGAAGTAAATTTGAGATCAACCATTACATTCTCCGTGATGAAGTCCAGAAAGGAGAAAGTGGTTCTCCAATACATAGCTCCACAGATGAGCAGATAAGCAGACATTTTGGTAAAGCTTCTGTCCCAGATGAAAGAGTTTGCGTACTCAAGCTGGAGCTCGTGGAGACGACTTCCTTATTGAAAAAGGAAGAGATGACTCCCAGGTTGGGAGGGAGCACTGATGTGTTATTGATTGATGGACAGTCATTTTTCAGTTCGAAAAATCATTCATGATGAGCAGTTACTTTCCTGTTCGGAAAGTGGTTTGAGATTTCTGACGGACATGCATTTTCCAGTTCGGAAAATGGTCATTTTCGTAATGAAAATGGTTTGATGGATTGTTGATGTACCATAGACAGCGATTTCCCATTGTGGTTAACATGGGGAATGGTCTAGGGCAGTCTCTCTTCTTGAGGGTTACTCAAGAAGACTGGCCTGCCTCGCCGGACAACGATTTCCCATTGTGGTTAACATGGGGAATGGTCTGTTTTGGAGGTTGGTGCAGGACAGTCATTTCCTTTGGAAATGGTCTGGACAGTCATTCCTTAGGGCAGATTCATTCTCTCCAGGTTGCACTTTGTTTAGTCCCGGAGGAATAGCCAGGGTGGGGAATGGTCCAGGTTCAGCAATCAGGGACAGACATTCCTTAGGGCAGACTCATTCTTTCTAGGTTACACTTTGTCTAGTGTCGCAGGAATAGCCCAAGGTGGGGAATGGTCCAGGCTCAAAAATCGAGACATTTATTCTTCCTTGCTTGAGAAGAATAGTTTGGATAGCTCATCATTGATGTTTGACCTTCTGAGGGCAGATGCTCTTCCAAGATCTCACAGATGTGAGTGGAAGAATGGCCCAGATGATTCAGTTTATATCATAACATTGTTTATGTGCAAGTTGATATTAGATGATTGTTATGAAGATTGCATGTCTCTAGACAGTAGATGTATACTACTGTGGTGGATGTGTTCCACTGTTTGTGACTATACGTCACTGATCAAGTACCTGTGTACTACTTGGTGTGGTAGTGTACCACTGGTTGTAGTTGTGTACTACTATGGATAGACACAGTTGTGTTCTATTGAATGATATTGTTCTGATTGCCTTGAAGACTATCAACAGTGTTGAAAATGATTATCAGCTAAATGGATGATCAATGGACAGAGATTTTCCAGACGGAAAATGGTTCAGGACATTTATTTTCTAGGACATATGTCCAGATTAGAAGAATGGCTCTTGTGTAACTCTGTGGTGAGAGTGACTTATCCAGCATCAAGTCTAATTACTCAGATGGAGTATGGTTTCGAGAGATCATGGAGCTAATGACAGTAATGGTGATGATGGTGCTCATGATTTAGTCATGAGATAGTCTATACAACTATGTTGATGCTACCAGGTGAATGGTATGTTTGTGCTCAAGACCATTACCTGTAATACCTCCCTAGCTAGGAGGGAGTGTTAATATTATGGTAGTTGCGGGAGGTATTTACCTCCACGTGTAAACCTGACGAGAATAGAATATTCCGGGAAGCAAGAAGAAACCCTAATGAGTTGGCTAATAACCCTAGAAGACAAGTCGGCTCAAGAGGATAATTGGTATTAGGTTATTAGCCTCCAAGAGAAGAAGTCGACCAGAAGAAATATTATATACTAAGTAAATAGACACCCAGAATGAGAAGTCGGCCCAGGCAGTTAGTCAGAATTAGTATAAATACAGGAAGCGAGTCTTCATTCTGGCTGGCATTCTCATAATTGCAGAGCAGCACTTGTGCGCACTGCAATTGCCCAGTTTGTGAGCAAGCTTGGAGGAGAGTTGTCGTTGCAGCTACTGCAGCTAGCAAATTTCGGTTTTGGCTTGGACTATCTCTTGGTTATGGTTTGGACTATCTGATCAGCTCATATTTGGTGCACTATCCTTGGGGAAAGGTGCGCTACCCTTGTTTGGCTATCTAACCTAGGGTTTGCTTTCGGAATGATTCTCTGTCAAAGTTAAGGTGCTCGGAGGGTGGCTTCAGCCTATGGTTGGGTGACAATAGTGATATTGTCGATGGTAAAATGAGCACATCCATTATATTCTAGCACAATGGTACTCTTGATGAAATCTGATATCCCGTGAATTGTGTGGAGACGACCAAGAACCGACTCATATGGGCGCATGATGGCAGTCAGTAGGGTCGGGGAGATGCCAATGTCTCTGAGCCTCTAGAATAGTGCTTCTCTCGGGACAGAGTCGAAAGCCTTCCGAAAATCTACAAAGCAGCAATAGACTTTCGAAGATCGATGTCATGCCTCCTCAATGATGGCCCGGAGGGTAAAGATGTGATCAATGGTCTGATGAGCAGGTCTAAATCCTGAATGTCCCCTAACTCTGAGGTGCATACACTTATGCTCACTAGAGAGCTTCATATCGAGAACCGTAGCATAGAGCTTTGAGAATGTATGGCCCACGATGATCGTCTTGTAATTGTTGGGATATGAGTTCGGGCCCGATTTGTGTATCGAGTGAATGATGCGATGTGGCCATGCCAAAGGAAAACTTGTACGGACCACATGGTTGATGAGATCAGCCAAGTGAGAAGCCAGCGCATGAAGCCTTTATCTAAAGAACTTTGCCTGGAAGCCTTCCTCGTTTGTTTCTTTTCTACTATTCATTGCCCAAACGACCTCTCTAATGTCACTATCTAAGAATAAGAAGCATGAAGAGGGCGGAGAGGTAGCCCAAATCTGGGGTTGCCAAGGAATATTATAGTGTGGATATGTGGAAAAACATGTATCCGGGGTCGAGATCAGATGGAAGGGGGAGCGTCGTGGGAGGATAGTACGCTAGAAGTTTTTAGGGGAGTGAGTGAGGGAATTAGATAAGTCATGTCTTCTCTGAGAGACAAAGAGGCGTTTCTTACGACGAAGGAGACGATGATAGGAAGCTTTGAGGTTGGAATAGGAGAGGTGAGCATGGGTAAATGCATGTCGAAGCTGGCAGTGGAGGGCCTTGCATTCGTCATACCATCGGTTCATGGGGCAGGATTTGTTCTTTTGGGAGGTGGAAGTGAACTAGGTGGGGTGAGGGTAGGACATGAGCACTGCATCCTAAATGGTGGATGAGAGGCAGTTATACTTGGTAGATACAAAATCAAGTAAGGAGAACTAGGTCTCATAGGGGAGCATTTATCGAAAGGGGGTAGAGAAGGTGTCTGGGTCCCCCTCATTGAATTGAAAGATAGTGCGAGGTCAGCCCTTGGGGGGGGTATGGAGGGAGAGGGGGTGTCGGCTCAGAGAGAGAATGAAAGAAGAGCATGGTCTGAGAGGGGGATGGGGGGAACAGAAAATTAATGAATAAAGGGGAGTAAGTTATGGCTAGATAGGATATAATCCACAACACTCACCCCTCCTCCATGAGGCCAACACATGAAAAAGCGAGAATCTGGGAAACATAGGAGCCTGTTCAAAAACAACAACTCCTGAGATTCCCCTAAGTGTAAAAGGTGTCGACCATAGGCTGTGAGAGGTCCCAATGCATCGTCGGACAATTGGTGAAGCCCCACTAACTCTGGATCAATCTCCTGCATGGAAAACATGTCATTTGGCCAGTCGTGGAGAGAAATCTGTAGAGCTCTGGTACGGGAGTTGAAGTCACCTAGGAGAACCACCTCTCCAACGGCCATGTATTGGGTGATGTCGTCATACAAGTCTATAAAGGGGTCCTTGTTAGGCCCATTATGAATGGCATATGATGAAGATGTTGGAGGGAAGTAACAGAAGGCAATGTAAATGTCCCTTGGGAGGGGGGAAACACCACGAACCTGAACCCACATAAACCTAGCAAACTCATCTGTGGCGACCAACAAAATCCTGCTCCGGAGGGAATCTCTAACAACGCAAGCAACACCATCTGAACCTCGGATGCCACCAGAACTCCTTATCTCTTGTCTACATGCTGAAGACCGATGGTGTCCCGTAATTTTCAGGAGAGGTCGAACAGGGCTCTCATGCGTCTCTGTAACGAATAGTATGTTCAATGACCCAAGGGCAACATATAACAGGCTCGAGGATGACCAAAAAGACCCATTGCCATTCCAACAGCTGATAGAAATGCATGCACACTGTCATCTCTCCCAGCGGGCCCATAATTTGGAAGCCCTAGATCATGGTACCCACCCGGGTGGGAAAGAGTCCTTGATGACTGCTCTAAGGTTTCTGATGACTACCCATTTCCCTGCCTGGCATGTTGTTGTAACCTCCTCCCTCGAGCATTTGAGCTCCGCAAGTTGTGATCTAGTGAGATCTTCATCCAGGAAGATCTTACTGGGAAGAGAAAACAACTTTCTCTTAGCTTTGAGAGCCCGAAGTCGATCAGTTGCAAACCTGAACCAAAGAAAGAGAGTGGATTCATACCCCATCCAAGCTCTATCAAGAGTCACGTCCTAGAGGTCCATATTATCCCTAAGAAATGAGGTTCTAAATTTAATCACCATGGGGTCTGAGGAGGGAAGAGGTAGAGGAAGACCTCTCACTTTGAGATTCAGTTCTCGTGCCCACGTAATTCTTTCTTCCATGAGTTTGACCTGTACCACCTCCTCAAATGTTGCTAGGAGGGAGGGGGGAGGGGATCTTTATCCCTACCTCTAACGACCTAGCTACCTCTTTAATGAAAGGTTCTCCTCCTCAATCTTTGCAACCTTATGGGTGAGTTCCCTAACCACTGTCCGTAATGTCAGGTTTGATGATTCAAGACACTCTAATCTCATAATTAGACCCTGAATCATTATGTTGTTGCCCCCTTCTCCAAGATCCTATGTGTCTTAATTTGGAATCCCTGTAGTGACCTAGATGCTAGTGTTTTCCCCATCAAAGGGGTCTCTTGCTTCCTTTGAGTTGGTTGCAGAAGTTGCACCCATAATCAGAGGGGAGGGATGAATGAATTGGATTGGGGTCATTACGATAGGTTGGTCAGGTGAATCACCATGAGTCATCAAGTGATTGAACCAACCCTCCCCAGTGTAGCGAACCACTACGGATAACCCTCCTTCAACTAAGCAACTCGATCCCTCAAACTTTGAAGCCATGAATTAATCTACTACAACCTGAATGTATATTGGTCACGGATTGTACCCTCGGTGACACTACAAACGGCCCTTATCTTTGACTCGGTCCATCGAACTTCGAAGTCGTGAGTTAATCTGCTCTTGGTTGCGAATTGTGCCCTCAACGACCCGACAAACAACTCGACGGGACTATGTCAGATACCCTCGACGATGCTGCAAACAACCCAAACCCGCAAACTCGACACTGCAAACTCGATGTGGTAGTTGGCACACATGTGATGGCTTCACATCTTCTACAAGGACACACTTTGTTAAGGAGGATGGGCACTTGGGACATGTGGAGTGACCCACCTTGTAGGAGGGTGCTATGTGTAGAAGTTTGAGTAGCTTCGGAAGATATTCTTATTGTATTTAATTGTATTAGACCAAGTCAAAACACTAAAATAATAATATTATGTTGAATTTGTAAAGTCGGCCCTATTGTGCCTTTGTAAAAGTAAAATGCAAATTAGAAAGTGACATTTGTACAAGTCGTCCCTGACCTAATTTCAAGGTGGCTCAACTTGTATTTATATGAGGCTAGGCGCCTCATTTGAAGAAGACAAACAACACAAGTTCACTCTCTCAAGGAAAAGTGTGCAAGTCTGAGGAGGAGACGCAGCTATAGAGTAAGGATGTTTTGGTGAAGGGTTTTGGTGATCTCTTGGAGGCCTATCTTGGTCTAGTGGTGCGCTACCCTATTGCAGTTAGGGTTTCTAGTCTATCTTCTGCTTTTCTTCTGTTTTGTGAGATCTCTCTTGGAGAGAGACATCGTACTTGTTGACGAATCTATATTGAAGAAGCTTTGTTGGGTTTTCTCCCCCAAGAGGGTATCCCTGGATAAATCTTGTGTATACTATGGATGTCTTTCTTTCAATGATCTTGATGCATGCAGTTATTGTTCTAATTGTTAAAAGATAAAGAATACTAAATACACTTAACTGCTTAAGCGAAATTTAACATGGTATCAGAGCGGGCCTGAAAGAAGCCATTTTCACAGTCTAGAGGAACTCGTTGGGGAAAACAAGATCATAGGAAGACTCTCCCAACCCTAGTTCATCTTTTCCCTGGACCAATTTTGCAGTTTTCACAGTTTCTGAAAATTAGGGTCTCTGCATAAAACCCTAGGTGATGAAGTCACCCTCTTCCTGAAGGGCACTAGTCAAAGTAAAGCCATCAAGAAGTTCGCCTAATCCCTCGAATCAGAATTCCAAAATTCTCAATTTGAAAAATTAGGGTTTCCTCGTAAACCCTAGATCAAGACATCAAGGCAACTGCAGACTGAAGTTGGAGCAATTCACTTTGGCATAGCACACTCTCTAGTAAGTTGAAAACCTTTCTTTGAAAAGTTTCTATTTTCTTATTATATTTCCATCTCAAGGCAAGATGACTCCCACCACTAATCTTGATGAGAAGCTTGAGGGTGTTGATAACTTCCGAGCATGGAAGTATAGAGTGATGCTCATTCTAGAAGAGAATGACCTAGAAGACTTCGTAAAAGAAGAAGTTCTAGAACCAAAGGAAGATGTGGCCAAGGCAAAGTACAAGAAGAGTCTGGTCAAGGCAAAGAGAATCATTGTTGATTCTATCAAGGATCATCTGATCCCTCATGTCTCATCGTTAACAACACCCAATCAAATGTTTGATGCCCTATCCCGATACTATGAAGGCAAGAATATCAACCGAAAGATGACGTTGAGGACACGGCTCAAGAGTTTGAAGATGCAGAGTTCAGAAACCATTCAATCCTACTTCACAAGAGTGTCAAATCGGAGAACAACTTGAAGCCATTGGAGACACAATCGAAGAAGTCAAATTGGTAATGACAACATTGAATGGTCTCCCAAGATCTTGGGAATCATTCATTCAGGGAATCTGTTCAAGAAGAAAGCTAACAAGGTTTAGCAGACTATGGGAGGATTGCACTCAGGAAGAAGCTAGATTGGCAGCAAGAGAAGAGAAACTAGATGATGAGGAAAATCAAGCTCTAGCAGCACATGCAAGAAAAGGAAAGAGCAAGAAAGAGGTTCACTGACACAAGAAGTCCCAAGGGTCACATAAGACACATAAATGTCAAAAGGATTACTCAAATTAAAGATGTTAAATCTGCCAAAAGATGGGACACATTGCAATAAATTGTCCCAACTCAAAATATCATGTCAGAAAAGGAAAGTATAAAAGACATCATGCTCATGCCGCAGAAGACGATGAACCTGATCAAAAAAGACTCAAAGAAGATGATTCAAGCAATGAATATGTTTTGATATCAGCTCTTACAAGAACAGTTACTCATGGAAGTGACACATGGCTTATTGATAGTGGTGCTTCTAAGCACATGACAGGTTACAAGGATTCTTTCTCAGAATTAGTTCAGAAAGATTCACCTCACAAGCTAGAGCTTGGTGATGATTATCAATGTCCCATTAAAGGAGTAGGACAAGCTTCTTATAGATTGGATTCCGGAAAGCCTATGAAGATGAAAGATGTTTTGTATGTACCTAGTTTGAAGAAGAATCCCCTTTCTATCTCAACTTTGGATGAGAAAGGATCCAGAGTTGCTTTCATTGATTGTGAATTTCGCATGTGGCCAAGAGGAAAGTCTATTGATGATGTTGTGATGATTGGTGTTCAAGGAGGAGGTCTATACAAATTGAAGGGACATTCAAACTCAGCATTAGTACACAACACAGTTACTCCAAGTGACCTATGGCATAGAAGATTTGCTCACATACATTACAAAGCACTACCGATCATGAGCAAGATGGTGACAGGTTTGTCAGAAATCCAAGTCAATCATTGTTAAATTTATAAGCAGTTGCGAGAGCCATTCTCCTGGAGGATGGCTAAGACCCTGGATAAGTCTAGGGACCCCAGTGCACTCCTGGGGTACTTGGTCTGGGACCAAACAGTCAGTGCCATGGCAAAAGACCCTTGCGAGGGCCCCCAGTATACGACTGGGGTTCTTGGTGAATAACCAAGCAGTTAAAGCCCCTAGATAAGCCTAGGGCCCCTGGAAAAGTCCAGGGTACCCATGCATACGGCATGGGATGGTTCTTGGTGAATAACCAAGCAGTTAAAGCCCCTAGATAAGCCTAGGGCCCCTGGAAAAGTCCAGGGTACCCATGCATACGGCATGGGATGATTCTTGGTCTATGACCAAGCAGTTAAAGTCCCTAGATAAGTCTAGGGCCCCTGGAAAAGTCCAGGGTACCCATGCATACGGCATGGGTTGATCCTTGGTCTCTGACCTTGGTGGATAAGACCCCAAGAAAAGTCCTGGGGCTACTTGATTCTCTATCAAGTACTTGATGGTACATGACCTTCCTTGAAGAAGGACATAACCACA
>JASDQU010305915.1:39209-68127 GCA_032191745.1 Picea mariana | reverse complement strand
AGATGGAAGTGTTCGTGGAACACGACCAGCAGCTGAATGGCCCCCACGTGACAATGGATGATGTGAAGATAAAGGAAAAATTGATGCATTTGGAACGCTGCTAATGGATGGGGGTGGCATGTCTCCTCCGAGTATATGATCACCATCATATTCACCCAAAAGTTCTGCTTCCAAGCATGGTTATGAGACTTTTTAAGGCAGGGAGTGTTTTTGGGAGATTTTTTAAGGTAGGGAGAGTTTTTTGGGAGAGTTTTAAGGCAGGGAGCATTCTTTTCCCTAGGCCAAAAAATGCTCCCAGAAGGGAGCGCGCTTCGGGAGCGGGAGCGAGGGGGGGGGCACTCCCCTGCAGCATAGATTCAACAAATGGCAGTGTCAAGAAGTACAAGGCAAGGTTCATGGCGCGTGGTTTCTCCCAGAAAGAAGGAATAGATTGTGAGGAGACATTTGTTCCTGTGGCGAGATATACTTCGATTAGAGTTGTACTTGCGATAGTTGCAGTAATGAAGTGGAAGGTACATCAGATGGACGTGAAGACAATTTTTCTAAACAGTGTAATAGAAGAGGAAGTGTATGTGAAGCATCCACAAGGTTTCGCGACACATGTATGCAGATTGAAGAAAGCCTTGTATGGATTAAAGCAAGCACCTAGGGCATGGTACAGTAGAATTGATAGTTTCCTAATGAGCTCGGGCTTTATCAAGAGTAAAGCAGATTCCAACCTTTACCACAAGGTTGTAGATGGTGGACCAGTGATATTATTGTTATATGTGGATGACCTGTTTCTAATAGGAGACAAGAAGCTCATCATTGAAAGTAAGAGGAAGCTTGCTATAGAATTCGAGATGAAAGACCTAGGTATGATGCATTATTTATTAGGTCTGGAGGTATGGCAGAGACCGAGTGAGATTCTCCTTAACCAAGGAAAATATACTATAGAGATCCTGAAGAGATTCAGAATGATGGATTGTAAAGCCATGGCTACACCGATGGTGACAAATCTGAAGTTATTGAGTGATACATCTTCATAGACAGTGGATGCCACCATGTATAGACAAATTATTGGTTCATTGATGTACTTAACGAACGCAAGGCCAGGTATATGTTTTGAGGTGAACACATTGAGTCAGTATATGGTTGAGCCGAGAGGTGTTCACTTGATTGCAGCAAAACATGTGATGAGGTACCTGAAAGGTACAATTGATTATGGACTTGTTAAGACTAAACTTGACACCCTAGGCTTTAGGTCGATTGTAGGTTGAGGGAATCAAACTAGGCTTAATTCAGGGGTGGATCCTCAGGTCGCAAATGATAACACCCCTCTCATTTTGGGTTGGTGCGTGCCAACCACAGTAAGGCTACCCTAGGGTCTGTTGCTCGATGGATGAAATCTGACCTGAAAAAACACAAATCAGCAAGCACAGAATGGTTTTGGAATGAGGGTTAGATAACCTCACCCAAAACTTGCATAAAAATTGATTTTAGATAAATTTAAGTGGAAAACCCTAAGCAGAGCGAACCAATAGAATGCAAAAAGAAAGAAATCGGCAAGAAAAGAACACTCCAATGGTGCCAAATCGACCCCCAGTGAAGGATGAGCTTCAAGAAACTTGCAATTTGTTAGAAATCCAATGCAACAACAAGAATCTAGGCCAAAATCAAAACATAAGACTCTTTATTCATGTCAAATCAGAGGTATGGCTCCATCAAAGAGAAAAGCCATGACCTGTTACAATGATCTCCATGAATCTGAGAATCTGAAGCTAGAATGAGAGATAGAATAGAATGAGAGAGTAGTAATGTTCCTACAATAGACTGATCAAACTATAAATTGTGGAAGAATGTTGCAAATTCAGCTGACTGCATGAAAAATTCAGCCTGATGTTTCCAAACTGGGCCAAAAACTAGCCAATATCCCTCGCCCATGTGTCACTCTGTCCATCTRCCATGTGTCAATTCATGAAAACCTACTAAAATTGGCTAGGCGCACCTTTCCCAAGCAATCTGGCCAAATCTGGGGGTTATCTGGAGGAGAATGGAGGTCGAATGGGTCAAAACTGGTTAGGTATAGAGAAKTTGTGGCCAAAAAGGTAAGAGGGACRCACCTCATGGAGAGAAATAGGGCACATGAGTGATAGAATGGAAGGAAAAGGGAGAAAAGGAAAAAGTGGAAAGCTAAAGCAAAAGCTAAAGCGGGAAAAGTGGAAAGCTAAGAAAGGAAAAAGATAAAAGTTAAAGGCTAAAAGCTAAAGCTAAAGTAGAAAGGAGACAACTCGCCCAGTTTTACTTTTTGACTTGCTTTAGAATGCTTTATGACTTTGGGAAACTTCTTTATTTTATCCAGTTTTCATTTAGCAAGTGTTGGGCACCTTAGTGGGCCCAGTTTTAGGAGGAAAAAGGACCCAAATTTAGGCGTGTGGGCCCCACATGGGTTGCCACCTTACCCTGCCACGTCATCCCCTGTTCCACCTCATCACCCAAAAAAGCAAGTTGTCCAAATACCATCAAGTTTATATTCATTGGAAGCAGAATTGGACAAGGAGTAAGAATATGTTGTCAAATAACTGATGTGAGGGGTCAATAAGATCCTCATGGGAAAGCAGTGTCCCATAATGCTGGAAATCTCTCATACTCAAATCTAGAACTGAAATCTCATCCTATAATAACTCAGAAATCACTGAACAAGCTCTGAACTCAACACCTGTAAGAAACCATCCTCTAACTGACTAGAACAAGAATCATTGTACCTGGAAGACCTCTGAATGATGGTCCTCTGCTATCAAGAAGAACCCCTGAATGCCAGCCTGGAAGGATAGACTAGCCCTTTGACCATCCAAATCTCAAGGGTGAGATTTTGGGGTCAACGGAACTCAAATATGTTTTTGATCATGAGATAAGCCTGCAAGGCTTTACTGATTTAGATTGGGCTGGTAGTGTTACAGACCGGAAGAGTACATCTGGATGTTGCTTCAGTTTGGGATTAGCTATGATCTCATGGTTCAGCAGGAAGCAGACTAGTGTGGCGCTTACTATGGTTGAGGCAGAGTATATAGCAGCGTGTTCAACTAGCAACGAAGCACTGTGGCTTCGGAAGTTGCTTGCAGGATTGTTTGATCTCGAGTTAGAGGCAACTTGTATCTGGCGTGATAACCAAAGTTGTGTGAAGTTGTCAGAGAACCTGGTGTTTCATGACAAGTCCAAGCATATCGAAATCAGGTACCATTATATCAGAGATATGGTGCAGAAGGGAGCAGTGAAGCTCCAGTATGTCGCTACAGATGAGCAGATAGCAGACGTGTTGACCAAGCCTCTATCGAGAATGAAGTTTGTGTACTTCAAGGACAAGCTTGGTGTGGTCCACAAGAACTTCCCTAGTAAGAGGAAGTGATGAGTTACATATGTGATTACAGGGAAACAGCATCATCATGTGACAATAGCAGCGGGTAGTCATTCACGGGCACGTTACTGAATGTGGCACTAGTCAGCATGACCTCGCACAAGGTCAGTAGATGTCGATCCTTCAAGGCTGGCGAGTTTCCCATCTTTTCAAGATGGAGAGCCAACCTGTGTGGTTGGAGGTGTTTCCTAGCCTTAGGCTAGATGGGTAGTGTGTGCACACTACATCGCCTAATCCTTGTGATTAGATGCATGGTCATGGTGGACCGGTTGCCTGGTGTGCCAACCAGAGGTTACTAGTTCTATATGAACTAGATGCCAGATTCTATGTGAGTTGGCGAGTTACTAGTTTTGTATGAACTAGATGCCAAATTCAATGTGAGTTGGCAAGTTACTAGTTATGCATGAACTAGATGCAAGATTCTGTGTGATCTAGCAAGTTACTAGTTCTGTATGAACTAGATGTCAAATTTTGTGTGAGTTGGCAAGTTAAAGCCCCGTGATGACATAAACCCCAGAAGGATAATGAGACCCTGGATGCATGACGTGGTTA
Source organism: Picea mariana (assembly GCA_032191745.1). NCBI lineage: Eukaryota > Viridiplantae > Streptophyta > Pinopsida > Pinales > Pinaceae > Picea > Picea mariana. Next base: position 64,181 of record JASDQU010305915.1, on the reverse strand, counting down.
CAAAACTTCTTCAATATAGATTCATGGAAAGTCAACAAGTCAATGGTCAAGTGTACAGAAGTGCAGAAGCAGTCGTGATGATCATGCCAGAAGAATACCTTCCTTGCTAAGAGGGAGTGTTGAAGTTTGAGTAGCTTCAAAAGATATTCTTATTGTATTTAATTGTATTAGACCAAGTCAAAACCCTAACAGAATAATATTATGTTGTATTTGTAAAGTCATCCCTATTGTGCCTTTGTAAAAGTAAAATGCAAATTAGAAAGTGACATTTGTACAAGTCAGCCCTGAGCTAATTTTAGGGTGGCTCAACTTGTATTTATAAGAGGTTAGCCTCTTCATTTGAAGAAGACACACAACACGAGTTCTCTCTCTCAAGGAAACATGTGCAAGTATGAGGAGGAGACGCAACTACAGAGTAAGGGTGTTTTGGTGAAGAGTTTTGGTTATCTCTTGGAGGCCTATCTTGGTCTAGTGGTGCGCTACCCTATTCTGGTTAGGTTTTCTGGTCTATCTTTTGGTTATCTTCTGTTTTGTGAGATCTGTCTTGGAGAGAGTCATTGTAATTGTTGACAAATCTATATTGAAGAAGCTTTGTTGGGTTTTCTCCCCCAAGAGGGTTTCCCAGGATAAATCTTGTGTACATTGTGGATGTCTTTCTTTCAATGATCTTGATGCATGCAGTTATTGTTCTAATTGTTAAAAGTTAAAGAATATTGAATACACTTAACTGCTTAAGGGAAATTTTAACATTATGCACTTAGAAGTTGGGTAGGAAACCCAAGGAGCATTGAAGCCACCTTGCACATATGTTAAGGAGGAATGCTTGAGTTGAGGAGTCACTATTGGAAGACAAACCATCTTGCTCAGAGGAGTGCTTGACATGCAAACACCTAGAGAAGGCACACTGCCTTGGGGGTTGTGCAAACGCTAGTGTGCCATGTGGCATTCATGCTAAGTGTAGCGCTCCACTTGGTGCCTTGTTGACTTAGCCTATGGTTTACTTCTACACTGAGGCCACGTTTTTTATGTTGGCCTCCCTCGCCTATTCTTATATAAAGGGAGGAGGGTGTCTTTGTAATGAATCGCTCTTAGAGAGCACATTTTAGAGATTGTTAATTGGTGAGATGCTAGCTATGTGAAGGATCTTGGAAGAACATATATTTACACTTGTAATAGGGATAGTGTTTGTGGAATGCATGCCTTAGGATTCCTTGGCTTGTGAGATGCAAGTGAAAAGTGTGAAACTTGTGTGACGCAAGTGCTTGGGGTTGGACAGTTAGTGTGATGCTGGCCTGTTTGGAAGCTCTAAGGATTAGCTTGTAGGGCTTGGTGGGATGACTTGTTTGATCCTTGTATTGCTGGTTAGGGTTCACAGTGAATGCAGATGCCCTAACTAGGAGTTGGGATGCATTGAAGAGTCCTTGCTTGGGATGAGATGAAAGGACTTCTTGTACCAGCCTGGGATGAGGTGAGGTATTGTACTTTATCCTCGTAATTGTGATAATAAGTTGTACAATTGATGTCCTAAATTCTGTACTTGCAGAACTGATTTTCAGATCTGGCTTTCTCATGTGTAAGTTGTTTTATGGCTGTTTTATTATGCAGATTTGGTAAGACAGTGTGGCCAAATGCTATGAATACTTAGCATACTTGATGAGTAATTTCAGATCTTTCTTGCGGTAATATTCTGCTGTAAGTGACTGCAATTTCCAGATCTGATTTTCTGAGAGATCTTGCCCTGAGGGTTGCTGAAATGATCTGTCTGAAGGATGTTCGCAGTGTCTATTTATTTAAACTTGCCTAGACAAAGTAGCGGACAGATTTGAAGTATTCACAGGGGGTTACTGATTATTTCAGTTCAGCCCCAAGGCTGAAAGTTCTATGTGATAAATCCGTGACCTCATTGAAATGAGGTGAAATTTCTTAATTGGGTAAAGAGCAGATTTCTTGGTGAAAATATGTTATGATGAGATGAAATTTCTATAAAATTATATCCAACCAGTGAAAAGCACAGAATAGCGACAATAATAGCTTCCATATATCACCTTATATGTGAAAGAATAATGATCACACTAAATGGTATACTTAGTAAGTTAGTACTATGCAACTTGCAAAACTTGCTGTATGTTATGAGATGAAATTTCTATAAAATTATATCCAACCAGTGAAAAACACAGAATAGTGAGAATAATAGCTTCCATATATCAACTTATATGTGAAAGAATAATGATCACACTAAATGGTATACTTGGTAAGTTAGTACTATGCAACTTGCAAAACTTGCTATTGTATTTTTGGCTTGCATAACATTGGTTTTTTTCCTTGTTTGAACTTTAGATAAGATAAGATAAAATAATTTTCTTAATGTCCAACAGATGACCATAAATAGGTCAATAGGACTGCTGGGTACAATAGTGTGAGAATGAGCTCTTAAACTCGTTTTTCTTTTCATTGTTGTGGCTTGGAAATTGGAATGAGAGCTAAAATTTTCCCTTCTTTTGACATGACACAAGATAGCACATATTCAAATTACATTCTGAGTTGGTGAGGCTCGGGGCTCAATCGTAAATCCATTGTTACTGGGCACCCTCATTCTCACTGTGGCTTGGGAGGTTTGCACAGGCTGTAATGAGAAATCCATACAAAGACACAGTGACCTGGGGCATGCTCTAAATTGTACTTTTTTAAAAGCAGATCCAACCTCCTTGAGGGAATGTGTGAATGGTAAGCATCCATCATCTCACCTCTGCATGCTCTGAGAAGAGGTCAGGCCATTACCCATACAGTCATTGGCCCTATTCAAACGAAGTTAAATAGAGAAGCAAACGAAAAGTTGACAACAGATTTGCCAGAGGAAAGTACCAATCTACTAAAAAGAAAATATTGGATAAACACGATCGATAGACTCAGATAATCAAGTGCGTCTGCAACCCTCACAATAGAGAGCCAGTGAAATGCCAAAAGAAGAACTGCCTGCACACTCTTCATTATCTTCAATGGAAGATGACAGGAGCAAATCTCCAGTAGCCAAATCATAAGATCACTACGAACTTCTCCCTTGTGGATTTTCATTGACCAACTTCTTTATAAATGATAGAGAAAATAACACCTATGTCTACACAGTTTCTTTGCCTCTGACGACTCACTCTAATGTTTGACATTAGTAAATTTTCTGTGATTTTCTGAAACATGAGCTGTTTAAAGTTGTGATATGTTATTGTACAGTATAAATATCCCCTCCTCGGAAGGATGAAATGCACCAGGCCAGTTGAACATGTACTCCCTCTTAGAGAATTATTAGGTCATTGCTAAGGTTTTGTTTACCTGTAATATAATAAAAAAAAATCGACTTCTACTAAGACCTGTTATCTGCCTTGGAAACAGAATATCTACCTCTTCCTTGATGGATTGAATGTGTGTCATTACAGCCTTTTCATGTTCCCATTGTTGGGTAAGCTCTTGCTGTTTTTCCTTCAAAAGAACTAGCTCTGTTTCAAGACGAGTCAACCTATCTTTTGAGGCCCTATCTGTATCATTTGTAAGAGACAGTCGCTCCATCTCAAATTTCAATACAGCACGATCAATTTCATCTAAAGCAGTGGGCTTTGATGTGATTTCCATTTTCAGCTTTGCAGCTGCCTCATCGACAAGATCAATAGCTGTAATAAAATTTAGCAAAATTATCCTTTAGCATTATCAGAAGCCATAGACAAAAACTCTTACTAAAGGACATAGGCTAAATTATTTGATCCTTTAATTGTAGGAGACATACCTTTATCAGGTAAGAAACGGTCGCTAATGTAGCGGTCTGAAAGAATTGCTGCTTCCACAAGGGCACTGTCAGAGATCCGAACACCATGATGCAACTCATATCTTTCACGCAGACCACGAAGTATAGAGATTGTATCCTCCACAGATGGTTGGTCAACATAAACTTGCTGGAAACGGCGTTCTAAAGCTGGATCTTTCTCTATATATTTGCGATACTCATCAAGAGTGGTTGCTCCAATGCAACGCAGTTCTCCACGACCTAGCATGGGTTTCAACAAATTACCTGCATCCATGGCTCCATTTGTTGCACCTGGAATCCCAACAATGAGATATCATTGATTGCATTCTTTATGGAATGGTAACAAAGTCATTTAATTCTTCTGAAGTATGATGTTGCTATAAACAGAATTGGACTATGTTTACACTGTCACACCTATAAGCTTATAACCATTGTATGTATTTTGACTTAAGTTCAAGTCAATATTTTCATGTATCAAAGAACATGAGCCATTGGTCTCTCCCATTTTGTTTCTGATTGATCAAGACGAATGCATGGTGTGACTTAGTGGACCATCTCTGTTGTAGCATGCAATGCATCGCTAAAAGATTTATCCTAAATCACATAGTTATGCCAATATGTTAACTAAATATTATTACTATGTTACTTCTGGATCACTATCCATGGGGTCATCTCCATTTAAAAAATTCATCATCACCTAAACAGTGGATAGACATCCATGCCATCCTCAAATATAGCAGAAAAATTGTCTGGGTTATATTCACAATGCGGTGTTTTTGGCCATTTTTAATTCTTTAACCCTTTTGGTCAAACAGTTAATAGGCAATAAATAAAAAGTGGAGTTAGCAACCAGACAACAGTTAGTCAAACCTTACGCAGAACTCAGGTAAGATCAGTCTTAGCTTTGTTCATTAGAAGGTTTGGCCCTCAAAGGTATCTAGGATGCAAGTTGATTACTCTTTTTGCCGGATCCTAGCAAGAGCACTAGTTTTTGTCCTCATAAGGTGGGACATTATCAATGAAGTATTTCAAATGCACATAAATTGACACAGCCATGGATGTGTATGCCTGTTTGTAAAAACACAATGGGGTAGAGGAAGTCCATTTCTAGGCAATTATTGCCACCACTGTATTTTCTCAATTGAATACTATTATTTAATACTCTATCAAATATTTACAGATGTCCTCATTCACCAGGCATATGCACTTGTGCCCGAGTAAAACCCAGGGAAATAACTAACATGACAATATTTTCCATCAAAATTATTTTCATATTTTCATGTTGTTTTTCTATCATGCAAGTGACCTACTGACGGTGGATACCTTCCGAAATGATTCCTCTTATAATTACTTACATTAATATTATTTCATATATTTTAGTACTATTTTCATAGATTGTTGATTCAAGGTCTCCATTTAAGAAGAAACCTGAAAAATAAATAACCGGATAATTCTAGGAAATTCAATGTTAAACATAAACATAATAACAAAGCATTGATTGGCAAGGGACTGGAAACTTCAGGACCTCATCGGTGAAAGCAAAAGTACATCTTTATTCTTCATTGGAGACAAAAACATTCACAAAAGCAGGAAGTTAAACCCATTGGCAGACAACATAGCCAATGTATAAGATGGACAACAACTAGATTAAAAATTTTGGCTTATAAGATGGACATGTCACAATTGGACACCTAGATGGAAAGGGAAGTAAAACTGCGGAGTGTCACTAGTATTTTAGGGGAGAAATAATGCTACGACTTAAGTAGTAAAGGCATTAATCTTGTGTTCATTATCTGATCTGTGCAGGTCTGAGAGGTGCAGAAATATGGAGAACTTATGCAGCAAGAAGAGATGCCTGAGGAGAAAACCAGCTGCAGGTGGAGCCAAGATGCCAGGAAAATGGCCTGCAGTCAGTGAAAGGCCAAACAAAAAGTCTAAGCAAGACGTGAGGATGAAAAGGAATGCGTTTGTCCTGGTCAAGTAGATAACGGCTGGCACTAAGTCAATTCCAAATGGTCTTGCAAAGGAGTTTCACAACATGTATGCCAATCATCTTCACCACACCATCAAAACTTGGAACAGATATTTACAACATCTGTCAAAGTGTAGCAGCAGGAAATCAGATAAGGGACATGGCCCTGAATCCACAAACTTGTATTGGATAAACAAAAGAAAAAATTGGATAAATTCTTAACGAAGATAAACCAGGCCAAACCAAACATAATTGTGACAATGCATTGAGTCAGCACAACATTGAAGTGTGTTTGTGGATGGACAAATATAGGCATACAAGTGTTATGTATAGGTATGTATGTGACTTCATCAATATATACAAATATGGGAGAGCTTCATGAGGATTGACCCGGTACCAGCACCCCCATTCTTCACTTAAGTGTGTGAGGGTGGGGTGAGATTATTTCCTCAGAAAAAAAGATATATATATATATATATAAAGGTCATATCATATACTTGGGAGGTTTTAAGTCACGTTGTAATAAAATAAAATTATAAAGTTAAGTTGTCATGACCTAATATTAATTAATTCATAATCAATAATTAGATATTGGGAGTTGGGACTGTGAAACAAACAGCCATGCTTATTGAGGCAATGTTAATGACTATTTCGAATATCAATCAATCAGTCTAAGTTGTTCTCTCTTCTATTTGCATTTCGTGTGTGCAAACTGTGTATGCATTTTGTGTATCATTCGTACACACCAAGACACTTGGTTCATTATCAGGTTTGGTTCATTATCAGGTTTGTTATAGTTTCCTGGAAACATGTTAGATCATCATATATTGTTCAAAAACATGTCTGTGTGTGAGTGTGCGTGTTTATATCTCTTCAAGTTTAAAAATTTAATGGTGAACATAATGGCCAGACAACATCTGGCCATTATGTTCACCAATAAATTTGAAACTAGCCAATGCTTGAAATTGGGCGAACTCTGACTTTTTCTAAAACAAAAATGCCAAATACAATGACTAAGAAGTTAAGAACACACACAAATATAAACATATAGATAGATAGATAGTAGATGTCAAGGATTCATCTCTGAGCATTGTAACCACAACACAATTATAATAGATAAGATAACGTATTTTTATTATTGTCCCACGAAAACATGTAGATTAGTATGAATTGCAACTAGGAGAAGTCTAGGGGTAATTGAAGATTAACTAGTAAACTGGAAACTCTAAATATTCATCATAGTCATGACACCAAACCCTAATGGGAAACAACTCAGCATAGAAATGCCACTCTATTTCCTCACTTGACACTTGTCGAGAGTCAAGACTAGGGCTCACCAATTCATGGCTCCAACCAACTTACAACATACCACAAAAATACCTCAATATAAAAAGATATCATACAAAACCAGAAATAAAGCACCTTCGTCCTTGACTGGAGGTTATGTTAACAGAAACAACACATGGGAAAAAAATCAAGAAACAATGGAACAAGAAATGTAGACCAATTGTTTTGTGATAAGAAACTAGAAATTGGAAATTCCTCTTAAAGTTGCCTATGAAAGAAAATGAATAGTTGACCCATGAAGCAAGGGAACCTCTGCTCCATATCTCTCCTATTACCCCCCCCGGCCTAGGGGTAACTAAGCAAATGATGTCTCAAGGCCCGCAAGTAGAAGACATGGAGTGTCAAGAGCCAGATGGTTGGCTGAGCCCACATTGAGCAAACAGAGCCCCTCCTCTCCCCTACACATTACCATTCATCGTCAGCAATGTAGCAACATCCACCACACCAGCATGGCCCAAAAAGGACAGCAGGTCTTGCTTCATGAGGTAACAAGTCCGGTCTCGTGGTAAGTGTCATTTTAATAATTGAAGCATTTGAGCATGTTGCAAAGGATCCTTTCTTGATGATGAAAACATTTTCTTTGAAATTATACCCTTTTCCTTATTTCACCTTGGTGGTTGACATGGTTTCCTAGTAAGTGGGTGTTAACCCCTAGATTTTCACCCTTGAAAATCTTTAGGGTTAAAAGGCAGCATGCACTATTTTGGTTGGCATTCTGAGATTCTCCTAGAGTTTAGCACTTGTGTTGAACAAGAGTTTGGTTCCCATCAAAGACAGGTATATAATCAGTACATGGTTATTTTGTTTAGAGTTAGAGTTAGCTTGGCTTCCCATGCATTTTGAGAGAGATGTCTACATACAACAGGTGTTGCTACTTTTTAGGAGACACGATTTGAGTGGGTCTTTTGATAGTTTGGAGCAGTTTTGAGCATACAGGGATGGTAATTGCATAATTCTAGGCCCGATAGCACTTTTCCGGGTGACATGCAAGAACTTTCTATTTTTAGCAGTTTGAGTTTCAGGCCCCAGATTCAGATTCTAAGCACATAATATTGATCCTTGAGACATTTTGAGTTTTTTTGACCTTTTCCGAGATGATTTGGCACAGATTTTTATTTTTAGCAAGTTGAGCAGCAGGGCTCGCATGTCGATTCTAATAGTGGATTCAGATTCCTTGTGGAAAATCGAGTCCAATGAGTATAATATCATAGACATGCGAGGACTTTCTATTTCTAGCAGTGTCTATTTTTAGCAGTAGACACATGATGGTGGTCTCCTAGTCATTCCAAGCATTTGTGGAGAGTTTGGGTTAGTTTCGACTAGTTTCAAATTTTTGGGATCAGATGGCTATTTTTGGAAATTTATATTTTTAGTAGTCATCATCGTCTCCAACAGTGACAAGTGGCAAGCTCAGATTTCAACATGTGGCTGAGTATCAAGATGATGTGGCATCTACATGGCATCATGGACCAAGGGTGCATTTTCCAAGGATTATGCATTAAATGAAAATTAATTAAGCTAAAGAGGTGGTGCATGGGTGAGGTGGCATTTTCTAGAGAAAGTTTAGCCACCCAAGGCTAATTTTTCTCACTCTATTCCTCTCACTTTCCATATTCTCACTTTCCATGCAATCAGTTTCTAAAAATTCTCCCTAAATTGCTTTTAAAGGCAAAATTCCTAAATTTTAGGAAATCCCAAAAAAATTGGGTGAATTTCCCTTTATCTCATAACTCCCTCATCCCTTGGCCAAATTTAGCAATCTAACATGCGTTGGAAAGTTAAAATTATCCCCCATGCATCTTAGCCATTATTTAACTCACTATGTGCATATACTCTCACTCATAACTCACCCATGCGCATTACTCACTCACACTTATTCCCTTGTGTGCATTTATTCCTATTTTCTCACTCACTTATTCCCTCATGCGCATCAACTCCTATTTTCTTCACACTCCTCTCCTATATATTGGATGGTCTTCATTGATTAATGGTCGGATATTGCAGCAGCTAGCATAGTGTTTCTTTCTCATTCCTCTCTCTCGTTCTTAGTCTAGTGACTCTTCTTTGAGCAAAGTGATCATTGTACTGGTTGTGGACTTGCCAATTCTGGAGTAACCAACCCTCTTACAAGACCTATCAATAAAGAAATCGAGTGTTTGTGTTCTAACCTTGTTTCTTGATAGTATTTTGTTAATTTTGCAATCTGATTTGTCATTCTTCTTAACTATTCATTGTGATTTTATTGATCTTTTGAGTAATTTTTTGTTCTATTTATATTCTATATTCATTGTGCTAACCCTGCAGGATCCCTCCAAGTGAAAAACTATATTTTCCCCAGAGTTTTGGACAGTTTTAACATGTTGTCCAAGATGAACAGTTCATTGTTTTTTGAGTTTAAACGCAAAAAATCTGTCTTAAAAGACAGCAGCAAGGTACCCAAGGTGCCTAGGGACTCCCTCCTGAGGCTAGCAAGCACTAGCCCAAACGGAGAGGGGTCTAGCCCGTGACAATTTGGGGCTTTACTCCTTCAACTAGCCAAGTTTTCATCACTGTAATAACAGGTTATATCAGCTTAATTGAAGGGTGGAAATTTGTGCTAACAGTGGGTCACCCTCGGGGAAAGGGTTGCTACTAGGTGGTCTCCTTGAAGAGTCATCGTACCATTTCCCACTCATACTTTACCACTTTCCACGCTTCTTCACCTCCATTTCCTCATCTTTTCGGTTTTTGGGCTCATTGACCCCAAGAAGGGCTTGTACCTCATTTCATGGGAAGAAGGGGCTAAAGGCTCAAAGGTGTTGTAGCTGGAAAAAGTCAAAAGCCATAACTAATCCTTCGAGATGCTCGCCCTAAGGTCTTGAGAGAAATGAAACGCTTCTCCATAAAAATGAAGGACCTTTTTAAAAAAAAAGGGAAAATAATTAACAAATGTCTCGCTTGATGGGGGAATGCATTTGCGGTGTCTTTTAATTTCCAGTGCATATGACACTCAATGTATTCTAATTTCAAGTGGCATTGCAGTGCTCCTTTTCTTCCCTTCCACAGAGAACTCGGTGTTTGAACCATAAAAAATGAAAGGCAAATAAAGGGCTTTGAAAAATGTTGCATTGCATAAGAAGGATCCGGCACACCCTCCACAAAGGCACCAATAAATGAAACAATATGAGCCCTTGATATGTCAAGAACCCCATGCCCAAAAGCACTACCCAAATTCACCTCATACTCACTACATGACTTAGAGAGTCTTCTTGGGAAACACTCCTTCACTTGGGGATTGGCCTACCCAATAGGGCACCATGACAACCCTCCCATACTTAAATTTGACAAATTTTATAAGGTCTTTGAGCATTTGTCTAGTTTGGAAAGGGGCGATTTAATGCACATGTTTGGGTGGTTCTTTTATTAAATGTGGATTACTTGGCATGATACATGTGACTTGTGGACCCTTGGAGGGCGTACTTGTTTGTCTTTGCAAGACCTTGACCGATGAAAGCTATTCATGGAGGAACTGAGCCACTTGGACCTCCACAGGGGCTTCAAAGCTCATTGGTTGGATGTAGGACCACACTCACTGGTGACTTGGAAAGATACATCATATGGATGTGAAGACAACATTCCTCAATGGTGTGATTGAGGAAGAATACATAGAGCAACCTCAAGGCTTTGAGGTACATGGGAGGAAATTCCATGTGTAAAGGTTGAAGAAGGCTTTGTATGGACTCATGCAAGCACCTAGGGCGTGGTACTCGAGGATTGATGGGTATTTGCAGAGCTTGGGCTTCACCAAGAGTGAAGCAGACCCCAACCTATATATTCTACAAGTTGGTAAGGATCCTCTTATATTGGTGTTGTACGTCAATGATTTATTCCTCATAGGAGCTGAGGAGCTCATTACCAGGTGCAAGAAGGAGTTGGCTTCAGAGTTCGATATGAAGGACATTGGGTTGATGCATTATTTCCTGGGATTAGAGGTGTGACAACAACCAAGCGAGATCTTCCTCAGACAAGGGAAGTATGCAGTTGAGATACTGAGGTGGTTCGGGATGATGGACTGTAAGTCCATGACTACACCTATGACCACCAATTTGAATACACCGGGAGCTTCAGATTCAAACTTGGTGAATCCCATGATGTATAGGCAGTTGATTGGATTGTTGATGTACCTGGTTAACACGAGGCCAGACATTTGTTTTGCAGTCAACACCTTGAGTCAGTTCATGGTTGAGTCGAGGCAGCTACATTGGGTAGCAGCAAAACATGTGCTCAGGTACCTTCGGGGTACAGTTGAATTTGGTCTGAGATATGTCGGAGATGATGGAGTGAGGTTGCATGGATATTCAGACTTGGATTGGGCAGGTAGTGAAGTTGACAGGAAGAGCACTTATGGTGGATGCTTCAGCTTGGGATCAACAGTGGTTTCCTGGTACAACAGGAAAAAGACTTTTGTGGCACTTAGTTTAGCAAAAGCCGAATACATGGCAATGAGTTTGGCAACTTGTGAGGCTATTTGGCTTCGCAAGCTTCTTGCAGGATTACTTGGTCAAGAGTTGGAGCCTACTGCGATTCATTCGACAATCAGAGTTGTATCAAACACTTAGAGAATCCAGTGTTTCATGACAAGTCAAAACACATCAAGATCAGATACCACTTCATCAAAGACAGAGTTCAGAAGGGAGAAGTAAAGCTCCAACACATTTCCACAGACGAGCAGATTACAAATATTTTCACCAAACCCCTAGTTAAAGGGAAGTTTGTCTACTTCGGAGACAAGCTAGGACTGATGGAGAATACCTCCCGCGCTAAGAGGAAGTGTTGATGATTCTGTAGCTTCAGGAGGTATTCCCACAAGGGGCCATGGGGTTAGGCATGTGGGAATCTTCATTGGCACTAGATCAGCCTTTTGTTTTAGTAAAATCAGCCTTGGAATGAGGCTAGGGCCTCATGGGCAAGTTGATGGGCTTTGTGGGTTTGTGTTGGGGTTTCACACCCACAAAAGAGAATAAAATATTCTAATTAATTGTTGAGTTTAGGAGGGTTTCCTAAACTCACTCATTAGACTCCTATATAAGGAGAGGAAAGATTGTGACAAATCTCACTGTGGCATAATGGAGTTGGCACAAGTGACTAAACACTTGTGATAGGAGAATGGAAATTTCAACAAGGGAATTTCTGCACCTAGGCAATCTGACCTAGGGTTTCTAGTTATCTATTTTTCTGTTCTTGGCAGGGAGAGAGATCACACATGTGAGGCAAGGGAGGCCGCACATGTGGAGGAGAAAAGCTGCAGCAGAGAACACATCACACGTGTGGACTTTAAAGACCACACATGCGGGCCGTATTGGTCCGTACAGCAGGTCGCACATGTGGTACGGCCTGAACAGGCCACACATGCAAACAGGAAAAGCAGGCCGCACGTGTGACAGAACCATATGGACAGGTCCGTACAACCAGGTGACATCAGCAGTACAGCCGAGTGATGTCAACAGGTTTGCAAGGGATTGGTTTCAGAAATTTGTTGAGTTTGGTTTGCTGATTTTTGGGTTTTCAGAGGACAAGGTTGTCTTCACTTTTCTGGTGAATTTGTATCAGCTGGGAGGGCTGGTTTTTCCCTCGGAATTTCTGAATTTGACAATTCTACAGAACAGAAAATTCAATGTCTCAATTGCATGGATGATTTATTTCAGATCTTATTGTTTCCGCTGCTGTAATTTTCTGTCATAATTTCAGTGTAAAATTGTTCAGTGATAACAACTAGAGTTTACTATTTGATCACTAGGAAGTAATTTTCAGATCTGCAATTAGTCACATAGCATTACATATGAAAATTGACAGGGGGCGTGTCTATATAGAACACAAACACGCTAGGGCACATGTTTAAAACCCCTTCATGAACCAAATGTAATCAAATACTGTAAGGTCTGCCAACGAACACGCAGGACACGTCTAGAGCACATGTTTGGCACATGTCCTAAAACAGGACACTTGTCAAACACGTGTCAGGTGTGCCCTAGACGTGTCCTGCTTGTTCATCGGCAGACCTGACAGTATTTGACCACATTTGATTAATGAATGGGTTTTGAACTTTTATCTATAAGTGTTTTTCTAGGTTGCTGCTTGGATTTCTGTGACATTGCATGTACGTTGAAATAATCTGTATGTTTCCCATTCTTAGATAGTTGTTTATTTGGAGAACTGCCTCAATCTTTATCCTTATGCAATGAATTCTTTATGTACTGTGTATTCATAACTTGTGGATCCACCAGGCAATTACCATCCTTCTTTAAAATAGTATATTAGTAACTGCTATACTTCCCCCATGCAACTTGTGTCATTAAAAATTATCGTATATCATTCTCAATACACTGTAAGATAGAAATAGGGTGGGAATGTCTTCCAGACTTTAAGATTAAGTTAATGTGTCAATTGCCTGCTTCGTAATTCTGCTATGCGAGCTTTGGCATTAATTGTACCTCTTTGACTTTTGAGTGTCTGAAATCTGTCCAGGAGGGAGACAGTATACAGTAATTATGACTATTTCTTAGAACTGAGTGCTATTGTGTTGAACTATATCTGTTAGCCTCTAAGAAATGTTTTTTCATTGCTATTTTCTCACTTTCAGTTGTAGGGAAAGAGCTCTTACACTCTCTCATTGTGCAGGTAAAACGTAAAATCAATATTTTAAGGAATTCCAAGTGTTTTGTAAATGTTCTAGTTTTTAAAAAATTTGGATCTTATGTCTATATTTCATTTTTTGTATTTGTAATTTGTGATTTTTGTAATATATATATAATGTGTCCCCTGTGTCCTGTTTCCAGGGTCAACATGTCCCGTGTCAGATACTCATATTTCTGTGTCCTCCGTGTCCCATGTCCTTGTGTCATGTAACTTAGATCACCATATGTTTCCTTGCTATATGGAGTCCTCCAGCCTCGCTAGGAGGTGTTCTGACTTCAGCTCCAACGTCTACTCTCAACCCTTGTGGTAACCGGTAGAGGCCAGGGTGGATCACTTCCCGAGGGCCCATCAGTGCAGGCCACTCTTCAGAACAAATTCCCAGAAAGGCTCTCAAGGTGGACATTGCCATTTCTGTCCCTGCTGACGAGGGTGATTGATCCTCCTCTCTTATAGCCTATCATACTTATACTAGTGTTTCTACCTATAGCTGGCTGTATCTGATATAAAAGGCTTTCTCTTTATTTTTTGTTCTCTTAGATTTAGGTTTTATTTTGTACTTGTAGGAGAAAACTTTTGCACTCCCCTTTTTTCCATTTTGATATGTTGTACTTTACAGTCCACTTTAACCTATTTTGGCTATCAGTGAACATTAACATAATTTCATTTCATTTTCACCTCTCTGCAACTTTGTGCATGTTGTGTATATGCTGCAATTGTTTTATGGTATAGGGCCTAGGTTGATTGCATCTGGGAGATCAAAGTAACAGCAACAGCAGTTGGCCATCTAGGAGAAATTGATCAGCATGTAGTCATTGTTGAGACACTGGGAGAAATCCATAGTTGAGCTAAACATCCATCAACTGCTGGGAAAAAATTGCATTGGTAATCCACTATCTGGGAGAGTGCTCGGACAAGCCACCGAGTTTGGTTGCTAGGAAACACACTGGGAGATAGAAGGCATTCAAGAAAGCCGTTAAAAAATTCACTGAGATGCAGGGACATAAATTATTACTGGACAAACCACTGCAAGGCACATGCAGGTTTGCAGTACATAAATTTGCAGTGTACTGCAAGTTGCAGGCATTGGGATGTCATATGTTGTTGAGTCGAGACTGAGACATGATTCCTGGGAAATTCATTGGAGTAAGCTTTGGAAACGAACGAGTTGTTGCCAATATGTTGTTGGAAAACAAATGCTGTTGTGTGGAACTACAACAGTTGTTCGGACGTGCTGAGATTTATGCCAATCAATTTTTGAGACAGGCATTATGTTAGACTGAGAGACATTGCCAAGAGACAGCCAAATGCACTGCTGCAATTTTTATTACCAGAATCCAGCAATCACTGTTAGGAAAGACACCACAGCAAATTCCTGGGAGAAAAATTGACAAGAGAAGTCAGCAGTCAAAAATGATTAAAGTCCCCAGTAAAAGTCATCAAAGTTCATTTGATTGAATTAACTTGAAATCTTTTTCTCAAGTTCGGGGATCATACAATCAAAAGAATTGTGGCTGGATTACAAAATATCATGTTCTCAAATTCACAGAAACTTAATGGTCAGAACTATAATGTCTGGAAACACAAAATGACAGCCATTTCTAAGTACAGGGAACTGTTTGTAGTGGTGACAGGGAAGGTTACAAGACATCTGACTGATACAAACCAACAATAAGACTGTGATGCCAAACATAAAGAGGTACTCATGCTGATAAAACTATCAGTTGCTAATGATCTGATTCCGCATTTACAAAATAAAAGTAATGCATTTGATTTGTGGAAAAGAGTAGACATAAAAAAGCTACTTTCAAACAAATAGGAAATATTTGTATGAATCATAAGATAAAGAGAGATCGCTTTACCTTAAATTACACACTTTTCAACAAAGATAAAAGATGGATATTCCACTTCTGGTAAACTTTTGAAGTTAAAGAACATCAGGGATCAGCCGATTGCAATTGAAAAGAGGGTTGATCAACAGGATATGGTTGCAATTTCCCTCAGCAGCCTACCTAAACCATAGCATTTTGTAACTCGACTAAAATTTACCACTAAAACTTCTACTTTTACTTTTGATTGGATGTCAATATATCATTTGCAGAGGAAGCTATGGCAAAAGTAGTTTGGTCTCTGTTATAACCCAATCTATCACTTGTGCAAAGCCTTCACAAGATGCAAGACAAGTGTAACATATGGAAGTACTTGCCACTGTCACCTTAGCAATTACTTCCCTTGTTTTAGTGAAGGATTGAAATCCAACACAAAGGAGGCTTCCCTAGCAACCTCAAGGAATCCTATAGCAAGATTTAATCAAGTCTACAGCTTCCTATTTTGGTTACTCAATTATATCACCACTTAGATCAAGGTTCAAGGTAAATAAGGTGGTTAAGTAAAGCAATTCCAGATTTGTGTGTGAGGTGTTTTAAGAAAATGAGTGATAATTACCAAGTCTAACAAGTCAAATAAATGCCCTGAAACACTAGAAATCAAAATAAAAGCTATGGCTGTCATAAAACTTGCAAATAAAGATGACTACTTCAGCTATGTGACAAGTTATAACAGAAGAAATATAACATCCCCTTAAACTAGTAAATATGCAATGAAAGAGGGCTGAATTGCAAGCTAAAACCAGGGTTTTCAATAACAAATACTTGCTGAAATGTAAATGGCATGACACTGTTGGAGTTTAATGTTGTTCAATTACATTCAGTTTCTTTACAAATTTACATGAACTGAAGCATAAACCATGAACAATAGCAGCAGTAATAACCAAGATCACAAGAAGAATAACCATGCACAAAGGCACAAGTACAGTAGAAAATGCTAAGACAAAATGATTATAATAGATTGATGTATTATTAGAATGATGAGAGTTCCATATATAGAGAACATATGGTGACCATCCATGAAAGGATGCGTCCCTTGGATAATAAGTAACTACTTATTTATTAAGTATATTTATACGTTGTATTATATATATATATATATATATCTGGAAGAATGTATTCCCGATGTTGTCCAAACATCAACACTCCCTCTCAACGAGAGAGACATTCTCAACCAAGGTTGTTCACCATGGGTACACCCCCGTGAGTGAATGTTAGCATGATGCTAACTAACACATGGAAAACACCTCAAGCACCTCGAGTCCATATTATTCCTTGTCATGATCAAGGAGGACTACGTCTGGGCCCATTTACCACAAGTACACCTTTGTGATAAATGCATCCTATCTCCCTTGGTCTGCAGTCCAATCTAGGAGAAGGTGCACCCAATGCTTACTCGGGACATTGTAGCAAAAAGGTCTGTCACACATTGCACTCCCATGTGGACTTCTAGAGGCTACTCCCTCTAGAAACACTAGGGTCAACTCCCCATAGTGTGTGACGTCAAGGTCAACTCCTTGACATGTCCTCATGTGCTTTCCACAAGGGACGTTGGGCTATAAGCCCAAACCCACTTATCCCTTCTCAGATAAGTGTCCTCACAGATCAACTCAACTCAGTCACAGAGGAGTACGATCTGGAGAATATATGTCACACATGGCACTCCCATGTGGACTTCTAGAGGCTACTCCCTCTAGAAACACTAGGGTCAACTCCCCATAGTGTGTGACGTCAAGGTCAATTCCTTGACATTTCCTCATGTGCTCTCCACAAGGGACATTGGGCTATAAGCCCAAACCCACTTATCCCTTCTCGGATAAGTGTCATCAAAGATCAATTCACTTCAATCACAAAGGAGTACGATCTGGAAAATGTTTCAAGAAGCTGCAAACATCAACACTCCCTTTCAACGAGGGAGGCATTCTCTGCCACACCAAGTATGTCATGAAAGTACTCGAACTTCGTCCCGGAAAGGGGTTTGGTAAGAACATCAACAACCTGCTCATTTGTAGGAAGGTACTGCACCAATACTGCCTTCCTCTGCACCATGTCTCGGATGTACTGGTACTTGATCTCAATGCGTTTCGATTTGTCATGAAACACTGGATTCTTTGAGAGCTTCACACAACTCTAGTTGTCACAATGAATAACGGTGGAATCTAGCACATGTCCAAATAAATCTGCAAGGAGCTTATGAAGCCACATGGCTTCACGGATTGTCGCGCTCAATGCAATGTACTCTTCTTCCACGGTGCTCAAGGCCACAGAAGTTTGTTTCTTGCTACACCAGGAAACCATGGCAGATCCCAAAGTGAAGCAACACTCGAAGGTGCTCTTGCTGTCCACTGCGCTCCCTGCCTAATCAAAGTCAGTATATCCCTGCAATCTCATGTCAATACTAGAAGTATATCTTAGACCATGTCCAATTGTTCCTCACAAGTATCTCAACACATGCTTCACAGCAATCCAGTGTGTTTGTCTCGGTTGACTCATAAATTGGCTAAGTGCACTCACTGCATAGCAAATATCTGGTCTAGTGTTAAACAGATACATCAATTATCCAATCAGTTGTCTATACAGGGTTGGATCAATCTCGTCGAAATCAAAAGAAGATACACTTAGTTTCTCAGATTCGTCACCATTGGTGTAGCCATGGGTTTACAGTTCAGCATCCCAAACCTTTTCAATATCTCAACTATGTACTTCCCCTGACTTAGGAAGATCTCATTCGTTCTCTGCCACACCTATAGTCCCAAGAAGTAGTGCATCATACCAAGGTCCTTCATCTCAAACTCAGAGGCCAATGCATACTTGCATTCAACAATAAGGCTCTCTATACCGGTGAGGAATAAATCATCAACATAGAGGACCAAAATCAGGGACTCACCATTAACAGTCTTGTAGTACAGGTTGGGATCAGCAACACTTTTTTTGAAGCCCAAACTCATTAAGTGTCCATCAATCCTCGCATACCAAGCTCGAGGTGCTTGCTTGAGTCCATACAGGGCCTTCTTCAACCTACACACATGAGACTCCTTCTCATGTATGACAAAACCATATGGTTGCTCGATGTATACTTCTTCCTCAATCTCTCCATTGAGAAAGGCGGTCTTCACATCCATCTGATGTAGTCTCCAACCAATGGATGTTGCAAGGGCAATAATCGTCCGGATAGAAGTGTATCGAGCAATAGGAGCAAATGTCTCCTCATAATCTATTCCCTCCACCTGAGAGAATCCTCCTCTAGCAACAAATCTTGCTTTGTTCTTCTCGATGCCCCCGTTAGTTGTATGTTTGATCTTATAGATCCACTTGGAAGTCACTACAGACTTCCCTTCAGGTCTCGGAACAACATCCCACACATAATTCTTCATGATGGACTGATACTCCTCCATCATGGCATCTCTCCATACTGGTTGACTAGATGCCTCCTCATAACATGAAGGCACAGAATCAATGATGCAGCTCATAGCTGCGGCATAGCACGAATATCTCTGAGGTTTCTTGCTCTCTCGAAAGGTACCACGAGGAGTTGCATGTCCTTCTTCCTCCTGCAAAGTCTAACGAGCCCATGTAGGTCTCTTCTGACCTACTACAATATCTATGGGAACATCAACTGGAGATGCAGGATCAATGGGATCAATAGGCTCAACTATCTCCCTCTGAGCTGTTGGAGGGTGAGGGGGAGAAGGCACCATCTCTTCCTGTTTCTCACTATCAATTTTCATGTGAGATCCTCTAGATCTCATGAAGGTTACCTCCTCCTCAAGGGTAACATCTCTGCTCACCTAAATCTGTCTCTGACCAGGGATGTAGATCCGGTATGCCTTCGAAGACTCACTGTACCCCACAAATGTACCCTTTCTACCTGAAGGGTCTAGCTTGGTCCTTTTCTCTTTGGGTATATGAATGTATACTAGACACCCAAATATCCTGAAGTGTCCAACCTCAGGCTTCACTCCCGTGAAGGCCTCCTCTGGAGTCATGTTCCTTAAAGTCTTATGAGGACTCTTGTTCTAAACATACACTGCAATCATGGATGCTTCTACCCACAGAAACATAGGTAAATGTTGATCATGAATCATTGCCTTGATTGCCTCAACAATAGATCTGTTCTTCCTCTATGTGACCCCATTTTGTTGAGGGTTGTAAGGAACAATGTACTCCCTCTTGATCCCTACCTCAATGCAGAAATCACTAAAATCCTGGGAGGTGTATTATCCTCCATTATCTGATCTTGGCACTTTGATCTTCTTTCCGGTCAGGTTTTCGACCTGTGCTCTGTACTCCTGAAATCTGGCAAGGACTCCATCCTTGGTCTTCAAGAAGTAAATCCAAGTCTTCCGAGAGTGGTCATCAATGAAGATCACATAGTATATGTATCCACTGAAGGAAGCAACTATCATGGATCCACATAAATCTGTATGAACCAAGTCTAAGATCCCCTTGGATATGTTGTCGTTGCTCAAAAAGGACCCCTTGGCATTCTTGCCAAGAGCACAACCTCTGCAAATGCCATCGTGTTCAACATGGATCTTTGGAAGGCCTGTCACCATCTTCCCCAGAGCGGGAAGAGCTCTATAATGTAAATGAGCAAGTATCCTATGCCATAGTTCGCTCAAATTGATAGAATCACGTACCAAGACCTGAACTAGTCGGACAGTCAATCTATACAATATGTCCACTCGAACACGAATCACCCGAGCAGAATCCATACTAGAGTTCTTCTTCCATGTAAGAACCTTTTCATCGGAGAAAGCAACCTTGTAGCCTTTGTTCTCTGAGGTTGAAATAGAGACAAGGTTCCTTCTCATCCCAGGTACAAATAATACGTCACTCAAATGGAGTGGGGTGCCAAAATCCAATTGTAAGGAAGTGGATCCAACTCCCTTCACAGTATATCTAGCATCATCACCAAGTACAACATGCAAACAAGATTCTTTCTCTGCTAGATCTGTAAGGTGCTCTATGTATCTAGTCATATGTCTGGAAGCACCACTGTCAGTCAACCAAATATCATTACTAGTAGGAACCATACCTGAGAGGGCTGAAATGAAGAACTCTTCATCGTTCATGCTTACATTTCTTGACTCCTCTGAGGTGGTTCTGAATCAACATTATCAATGTAAGCATGTTGCTTTCCTTTCTTCAATGTAAGACAATTTTTCACATAGTGGCCATACTTGTCACATCTAAAGCACTGAATCTTTGACATGTCCTTTTTGTGTTTAGAAGTTGGTGATGACTTCCTTCCTTTAAATGTTTTGCCGAAACCTCTTCTTTTTCCTTTACTTTTCCTTGCATGAGTAGCAAGGGTTTGATTGTCATCATGATGGGAACATTGCATGCCTCTAGCTACAAGTTTGGTCTCCTCTTGAGTACAGTCTAGCCATAAACAATCAAACTTAGGTAATTTGGATCACCCACTGATACTTTGAATGAATGGCTCCCAATGGCTTGGAAGACCATTAACGGTAATCATGACAAGTTCTCTATCAGAGATGATTTCACCAATAGCACCCAACTGACCTATGATCTCTGAAATCTTCATGAAGAAGGTGGCAACTGTATCAGACTTCGTCATCTTGAGATTCTAAAGTTGGTGTCTCGAGGCAAGTGCTTTGTTGGTGTTGTTGCTCTCAAACAACTACTTCAAGGTGTCGTACATCTGCTTAGTTGTCTTCAAGTTAGAGATGTGAGGGATTAAATGGTCTATCACAGAATAAATGATGATCTTTTTGGCTTTTGCATCATTCTTCCTCCATTGAAATTTTTCTGCATCATTAGTTGATTTTGGTACAACTTATTCAACGTACTTCATTAGGTCACTCTCTTCTAGAGTGATGAGCAATCTAGATTTCCAAGAACTGAAGTTGGTTGTTCCATCAAGCCTATCTTCCACCAAAATACGGTTCACCATGGTTGTTGGAAGAGTGCAGAAACTTTAACCTGAGTTGCAATTGCAGCAAAACAACGAATTGCAGGAAAGGTACGACGAGTTGTTGTAGAAGGTCAATGCATGTGCAATAGTCTTCTTTCAAGAACGCTACTCTGATACCATGTTGGAGTTTAATGTTGTTCAATTACATTCAGTTTCTTTACAAATTTACATGAACTGAAGCATAAACCATGAACAATAGCAACGGTAATAACCAAGATCACAAGAAGAATAACCATGCACAGAGACACAAGTACAGTAGAAAATGCTAAGACAAAATGATTATAATAGATTGATGTATTATTACAATGATTAGAGTTCCATATATAGAGAACGAATGGTGACCATCGATGAAAGGATGCGTCCCTTGGATAATAAGTAACTACTTATTTATTAAGTATATTTATACGTTGTATTATAAATATCATGTCATATATTATATATATATATAGAAGAATGTATTCCCGGTGTTGTCCATACATCAACAGAAACGTCGTCAAAATGTGCAAGACGTCAAGCCCTATTTGGCTGAAAATTATGACAATTATGCAATAAGTGATGTCAAAGAACACTCTAAGGTTAAAAATGCCACAAGCCCTAGACGTTAGGCTACCAAAGGCTGAAAATCGAGAAAGGAATGCAATAAAACCTAAATCCACCATACGACATCAAAGGAGAAGAGGGATTAGGATTTAAGTCAACTTGCAAGAAGAAAAGACTAGTGTCGTCTAGCTTCCTTGGGCATATGGAGTCAAAGATGCAACTTCTATGGAGAGCAAAGGCAAGAGAAAGACTCAAGAACCAAACCCTAGAGTAGTCCACTACAAACCATAGTTATTGATCCCTTAGGAGAGCAACTTAAGATAGTCCACTACAAACCCTAAGAGGTCGTCCTATGTCTTCTAAAGACCTATAACAACAGATCAAAAATGGATTTTGGTTAAAGCCCTAGAGTAGTCCACTACAAACCCTAGAACTTCTAACGATAAGCATAATACTAGGGTAGTCCACTACAAACCCTAGAAATACCCTTATGTTCTTCAACAAGCTTAAAATAAATGATAACAAGGGAAGATAGTCCACTACAAACCTTCCTAGGGTTTTGAGACAAAGGTTTGTCCAAGAAAACACAAGGTAACATGCAATTATCACCACATTGCTAAAACATATACTTAATACATCAAGAATAAACCATCAAAGACTTGAAAAGAGAACTTACTAGTCAAATCAATGAGCATCAAGAAACCCTAACCATGAAATCATCCACGAGAAACTTGAAAATAATCCACTAGATCATCTCCAAGAAGTGCGCACAAGTACTCCGTGATGAATAAGAAAGACAGAAGACAAATGTAGTAGTTCTCCACAAGATGATTTATGATTTACAAATGAGGAAACCCTCCTCTAGATATATGAGACAACCCTTGCACTTCATCTCTCTAAAAAGCCCCTAAAACATAATAATCCATGATAAAAGGTGGATAGGTCTTAGGTCGACCCCCAAAATAGCCTCCAAAATATAGATAAAATGCTAATACATATGTCATCCCCTACCCTAGGGATAACTAAGGAGATCATGTCTCGAAGCCCACGGGTCCTAGACATGGAGTGTCGAGAGTCGGATGACTGGAGCATGGCCCCGGAGGGCCCCTCTTTTCTTCAATGCAGCCCATTTATCAGCAACAACAGTATCCATCCCACCAGCCTGGTCCTGAGGTAGCAGTAAGTCTTGCTCCATGAGGTAATGAGTCTGGGTATCATGACATGTGTCACTCTGATTGTTGAAGCACTTAAATATGTTGCATTGGATTCTCCTTCATTTCATAACGTTTGCTTGGAAATTATGCTCTTTAACTTGTTCATACCTGGACAAGTGACATGATTCCCTAGTAAGTTGATTTCCCTTTAGGATGGATTGCCACTGGGTGGGTCTATGAAAGGTCATCGTCCATTCCCTTCCTACTTACCACTTTCCATCTTTATTCATCTCATTTCCCCCCTACCTTTGTTTGGGCATTGGGATTTTCCACACTAGGAAGGGTTGTACCTTGCCTTGTGGGAAGAAGGTGCTAAAGGCCCAGAGGGTAAAAGTAGCTGGCAAGAGTTAAAAGCCCAAAATGAAACCTTTGAGATGCTTCGCCCAAGGATTCCCGAGAAAGCAGTAAAAAGCTTCTCAGTAAGAAAACGGAACCCATAAAATAAATAAACACTCAAGGTATTAGTTGGTGGATAGGAGGTCTCATCACAAGTCGGCCTATTATGGCCATGGGCATGTAGCGGTATGACACTACCATTTATCTAGTCACCAAACCAGGGTAGTGACTCTTGGTGGCATAGCCAAGAGAAAGGGGGTATCATCCAGTGTTTTAAAAACCAGTCTAACCGAAACCGGAACCATCCGGTTTGACCGGTTAGAGGGCTGACCGGTTCGAACCGAGAGAAAAACCGAACCGGCCGACCGATTTATGACAGAACCGACCGGTTTGGTACCAAACCGGCCGGTTCGGTTCGGATTTTTTGAAGGACGCCCGCAGATGCCAAAAGGTAATTTTTTTTTGGTTTTTAAAAACCCCTAACCCCCCTAAACCCTAACAGCATGCTATAAAGGCACAACAACCCCCTCTAAGAGCCTCACACCTCTCTCATTCATCATTTGGGAGCATTTGGGAGCTTTTGGGTTTTGGAGTAGCATTGATTCTTGAGGAGCTTATTGGGCAAGTGTTTTGGGCAGTTTGTGGTGGATTTGGCATCCCAACTAGGAGGCTATAGTTCATCTTCAAGTTTGGAGGAGTTTGGAGGAGACTCTAGAGGTATGTTGAACAATTTCCACTCATTTTTTTTCCATCTTGAAATTTGAATCTTCATTGTTGAATGTGTGAAAGTTTGAAACTTGTAAGAGTCTAAGACAAGGTTCCTTCTTTACATTTTCAGATTGCTTGCATTGTGCAAATTCCACCTTTGATTTAGGCTTAGCCTTTGAGTTTGCATTTACAAATTTGCAATGGCCCCAAAAGCTAAAGATGTCGCATGGATTCATGCCAAGGTGGTTGAAGGTAACATGTGTTGCAAGTATTGTCAAAAATGCATCAAGGGGGACGAGGGTAGCATTCGTAGGTTGAAAGAACACTTGGCTGGTATTAAAGGCCAAGTTAAATCATGTGAGGCACCATTGGAGGTTATTGGGCATATTATAGAAGAGATGAAAAAAGTACTTAATGACTACCAACAAGATAAGGCTAGGGAAAAAGCTATACAGGCTGAAATAGGGAGGAAGAGGGCAGCCAACCCCACTTTTGATTATGAGGACTCTCCATCTCTTCATTCTACCGGTGTTAGACATAGAGACCCCTTTCATTATGTTCCTCCT
>JASDQU010305915.1:9254-39109 GCA_032191745.1 Picea mariana | reverse complement strand
GATTTAAAATCTTAAAAATATATTTTTTCGTTAAAATTTGAATATTTTATGTATTTTTAAAAAAAACCGGTTCGACCGGTTCATTACCGGTTCTGGTTCCGGTTCAGGTTCAGGTTGGACCCTCGACCGGTTCCGGTACCGGTTTCGGTTTTTAAAACTATGGTATCATCATGAGCCAGCCTTCTCATCTCCATGAAATGTTTGTGGATAATGTTGTCACCTCTGGTCACCAAACCAGGACAGTGTCCCTCAACTCTTCCCTTGAAGCATAAAAGAATTAGATCAATGAAGCTAAGAATAAAAGGCAATGAATGGGCTAGGAAAAAATGGCATCCATGACAAGGTGCAGCTCGCCCTCTACAAAGGCACCCATAGGTAAGATTTACATTTCCCTGTTATCATTGCACCCCATGCCCAAACACTACCCCACACCACCTCATACACTTACATGACTTGGATTGGTGCTTACCTAGGAAACACCCCAAACTTAAGCGGGATTAGCCCAATAGGACATCTTGAGACCTTCTCCAAAACTAACTTGTTAAATTGCATAACATCTTTGAGCATTTGTCTAGGTAAAGGGGGGTTTGATGCACATGTTTTGGTAATTTAATTATTGGATGTGATTTACACGTTATGATCCCTGTGACTTATGAACCCCTGGAGGGCGTACTTGTTGTTGCTACAGGACCTTGCCTGGTGGACAGGTACACATGGGGAAATGATTAGCTCGGACCTTCATGGGGTTGAAATCCCACAGATGGATGTTGTAACCCCTGGCTATGGATGTTGTAACCCCAGCTAAGGGAAAGAAGACATCAGAGATTTGCACCAGGAAGAAAGAAGGACGTCACCTTGGAGGCACCCTGGTAGACCTAGACCCAGGGGGATCTTGCTTTTCTACCTGGGCGTTGACCTTTGAGAGCCCATGACGTCACCATCATGACCTTGGATGTCATCCAGAGCTAGGGTTTGCATTTTGAGAGCAGTTGTGAGCTAGTTGGCACGTGGGGGCATCATCCAGGGCCTTTGGAGGCCAAACGTTCAGCATCTGAAGCCCAACATTCCACCTTAAGGGCTCAACGACACCCTAGAAGGGTATGACGTCACCCTTGGAAGTGTTTTTAGATGCTAATTAATTTTATTTATGTCTAACTTGAATTTATTTGTAAATTGGTCAAGTCAGCCTTTATTTGACCAGAAATTAATTAAAGGTCACCAATTTTGTATAAATAAACAAAAAGTACATTCACTTTTAGATCACAACTCCTCACACAAGAGGAGAGGTCTGAAATTTGCGCCCTAAAAGGGCTATTGGCTGAAATTGTGAGGCACACTCTTTTATAAGGCTGATTTTTTGCAAGTTGGATCAATCTTGAAAGCTTTTATGGTGATTTTGCATGGTATTTCATGATTATTCTTGGTGCAAGTAGGTAAAATCTACATTTTTTGTCATCTATTGAATGGTTTATGTATGGTTTGATTTGCTCATACAAGATTATGAAATTGCATGATATGCTTAATGCTTGAAGTAAGGAACTTAAATTGTTACTTTCTTACTTTCTATTTGCCAAGTTTTTCATTGAATTGATCTAGTAACTAGTGAAACCCCAGAGCCCTAGTTTCCTAGCACTCTACGGTTTTGACCTAGTTATCTTTGCCTAAGTTCTTATCCCATAAGAAGCCTAAGGAGAGCAAGGTGCTCGGGCCTAGAATTGCCTACACCCTAGTATCTTGTTTTCTTGAGGAAAATGCATAGGGGGACTTAAGTTACTACTTCTCCTATGCATTCCTCTTGGACTTTTGTGCACTATCAAAATTCATTTGCAGCCTTGGAAGAAGTCGTCCACTTGACTCCATAAGCCCTAGAAGGCACCAGTTCTAGCCTCTCTCTTATTGAAGGATTGATTAAACACTCAAATTCTCTTCCTTGAAGCTTTTGCTAACTTCTACTAACCCTAAACTAGACTAATTCATTAACTAACTTGATGTTGTTGCAAATCATTACTACATCCATACTAATTCATGCTAATTTGCTGCATTCACCTACATAACTTGCACCTAGCTCACTCAGAAATTGCTTGTGACAATTGCCAGTCAATCTACTAGAGAAATGCTAAGTTTACATGGTGTTTCCTTGCAATTTTGAGCACTAGAATTTACTGTTGTTACAAAAGATTGCTACAGCCATCTAACAGTAGCAAATTCTCTGCATAAGTGACATTAAATGCTAGCTAGACATTGCCAAATTTGCTTGCGACAATTAATTATCATTCAGCGTAATTAAAGCTACATTTTCTTGTCTTTTTCAGGCAATTTCAAGGCATATTTTTTACGGCTGTTACAAAATAGTAAATACTTATTGCTGTTGTAAAACTTTATATCAGCTAGCCTATTTTTTGAAGGTTCATGGTCTTAAGTAGCACTAACATCATATTTTGTACTTGAAAGCTGCCACATTTTCTTTGTTGTCTTGTTCTGGACAGGTACACTCCATTTTTACCATTGCTTCATCCCTTAAAGACCTTAAGAACCTTTTGACTTGAGTGACCAGTGAGAGGAAGTTTTCTTGCATCCTTGCTTTAGTCTTATCAACCCTTTAGGTCACTGGGGACGTCTCCCCTAAGGTAACTTTGATATACTCCTAAACAAAAAGGGGTTTCCTATTAAGGTGACAGTGATAGGTCACCCCTTGTTATGCCAATCTTGCATTCCCTTTCCTTGGGCTATGGGCAAGTACAGATTGTGCGATAACATTTTGGCACCGTTGTTAAGGAACACTGAGTCAATATTCCTCAACGACACTTTTTCAGTAAGCTTTTATCCAAAGCCTTCTTTTCACAAATCTTACTTGGCGACTCCACTGAGGGTGATTCCCTCATCCCTTGATAATCCTTAAGAGGATATCTGGCGACTCCACTAACCTTTTCCAAGGTGCCACCTTACTCTCAATTTTGTGATATTTCCAAGATATGGGATCATGGCACCCTGGGAACAAGTGTATCCGACTATTGATTTCAAAAGTTTTCAAGAATACCCGCATTATTTTGATGCAAAATGGTTAAACAATTCTCCAAGATTCGGAGGCCTCCCAATTACTCACATTGTAGAATTCTTGAAGTATATAAGTGAGATAGAATTGGAAGGGGAGGATGTTTTGGTAAAATTGTTCATACTTTCTCTGCCATCGTTTTTGCAAGATTGGTTTAAGGGTTGTTGCGAAGATAGGGGTATATCATCTTTTGTAGACCTCATCAGTAGGTTTATTAAGTTTGTCAAACCGCAATGCCAGACATATGAAGATACCCTTCAAAACCTCACAGTAGCCCTAGAGGACGAAGGATTCACCACTGAGATTGTGGAAGATCTCAGGGATGTGTACCATACTCAATACCAAGAACCCTCTGATATAGAAGGAGAGATTTATGAAGAAAGTTGTCAACCCCTTGAAGAGGAACAAGATTTTTCCCATGATTCGATAGAATGCAGTAAGATTTAACTAAAGAAGTGAATTATGAGGATGAAGCATTAGTATCCGCTCCTCCGTTTGATGAAGCTCTCCAAGATCCTATCTCTCCTGCACAAGATGAAGAGAATGAGATGAGTCATTTTCCTTTCCAGTTTTTTTATGACACTTTATTCTATGATTCAGAAGGTGAAGAAGTAAAGGAACCCTTGGAAGAGCTAGGTCCTTCATTTTCTGATGAAGACATGATTAAAGAGATGAGTTTTGGGGACGATGTACTGGACCCTCTCCCATTTGATGAAGTCATCCAAGCCATTGGCGCTCTTGCACAGCAAGAAGTGAATACGGTAATTATTTCCCTTTCCAAGATTTTGATGATTCTTTATTTTATGATTTGGAAAGTGAAGAAGTACTAGAGGAGCCCTTGGATGCATTAAATCCTTCATGTTATGATAAAGGTAGTGACATGGTTGATAATATTGATGAGTTCATACACGTTGGAAGACGTAAGTGGGATGTGATTGGTTCTAATGAAGATCCCTTTTATGATATGGAAGGATATCTTTGAATATTTCCTTTACAAGGATATCTTTGAATATTTCCTTTCTTATTTTCCGGGGGGGCGACTTCTCTTCTAGGGTCTTCAATACTACTTTATTGTTTTCCTGTGGGCCGACTTCTCTTCCTAAAATTCTATTTCCACTTTATTCTTTTCCTATGGGTCGACTTCTCTTCCAGGGTGTTCTTCAACTGTTCAACTATCTTCCTTTGACTTATGGAATCTTCTTCTTCTCTAAGAAAAGTTGTCCAAGAGGGAATACCTCTCGTTGCTACCAAAACACCAACACTCCCTCTTAGTTGAGGAGGTATTCTTCTATGATGTTCTCTTCTAGTAGTATCAATCACACACATCCATTTCACATGGCATGGGAAAGACTACCACCATAGTCTCACGACTATGTTGCAAGCATCTAGTAGTCCTTGTTATCCCCTATCCTAGGGATAACTAAGGAGATCATGTCTCGAGGCCCACAGGTCCTAAATACGAAGTGTCGAGAGTTGAATGACTTGAGCATGGCCCCGGAGGACCCATCTTTTCTTCAATGCAGCCCATCTATCAGCAGCAGCAATATCCATCCCACTAGCCTGCTCCTAAAGTAGCAGTAAGTCTTGCTCCATGAGGTAATGAGTCTGGGTATCATGGTATGTGTCACTCTGATTATTGAAGCACTTGAATATGTTGCACTGAATTATCCTTCATTTAATAACGTTTGCTTGGAAATTATGCTCTTTAACTTGCTCATACCTAGGAGGGTAACATGATGCCTTAGTAAGTTGATCTCCCTTTAGGATGGGTTGCCACTGGGTGGGTCTATGAAAGATCATCGTCCTTTCCCTCCATACTTACCACTTTCCATCCTTACTCCTCCCATTTTCCCCCCTACCTTTGTTCAGGCATTGGGTTTGCCACACTAGGAAGGGTTGTACCTTGCCTTGTGGGAAGAAGGGGCTAAAGGCCCAAAGGGTAAAAGTAGCTGGCAAGAGTTAAAAGCCAAAATGAAACCTTTGAGATGCTTCACCCAGGGATTCCCGAGAAAGCAGTAAAAGGCTTCTCAGTAAGAAAAGGGACCCTGTAAGATAAATAAACACTCAAGGTATTAGCTGGTGGATGGGAGGTCTCATCATGAGCCGGCCTATTAGGACCATGGGCATGTAGCGGTATGACACTACCATCTATCTGGTCACCAAACCAGGGTAGTGGCTCTTGGTGGCATAGCCAAGAGAAAGGGGGTCTCATCACGAGCCAACCTTCTCATCTCTGTGAAATGCTTGTGGGTAACGCTGTCATCTCTGTTCACCAAGCCAGGACAGTGTCCCTCAGCTCTTCGCTTGAAGCACAAAAGAAAAAGCAATAAGTCTAAGAATAAAAGGCATTGAATGCGCTAGGAAACAATGGCATCCATGATAAGGTGCAGCTCGTCCTCTACAGAGGCACCCACAGGTAAGACCTACATTTCCCTGTTATCACTGCACCCTATGCCCAAACACTTTCCATGTCACCTCACACACACTTACATGACCTAGATTGGCTCTCACCTGGGAAACACCCCAAACTTAAGGAGTATTAGCCCAATAGGACATCCTGAGACCCTCTCCAAACCTGACTTGTTAAATTGCATAACGTCTTTGAGCATTTGTCTGGGGAAAGGTGGGTTTGATGCACATGTTTGGGTAATTTGATTATTAGATGTAATTGACATTGCTATGATCCCTGTGACTTATGAACCCTTGGAGGGCGTACTTGTTGCTGCTGCAGGACTTTGCCCGGTGGATAGGTACATATGGGGGAATGATAAGCTTGGACCTCCATGGGGCTGAAAGGCCACAAATGGATGATGTGACCCCAACCAGGGGCAGAGAGACACTAGAGGCTTGCACCAGGAAGAAAGAAGGATGTTGCCCCCAAGACACTCTGACAGACCTAGACCCGGGCGGGTCTTTCCTTTCCACCTGGACGTTGACTCTTGAGAGCCCATGATGTCATCATTTTGACCCTAGACGTCATCCAGTCAGGGTTTGCATTTATGAGGACGGTTGTGTGCTAGTTGGCACGTGTGGCAGCATCGAGGGCCTTTGCAGGCCAAACATTCTGCATTTGAGGCCTAACGTTCCACCAAGTGACACTGTGTTACTGCCCCCCAAGCTAATCGATTCACTATTGGGAGTGCACACTTGTTTGGATCATTGATTAATTAATAAATGGCAATAAATGGGCTTGGAAAAAGGTTGCATTGAGGAAGAAGGTGCAGCACACCCCCTACAAAGGCACCCATAAATGAGATAATACGAGCCCGTGTCTGTCATGAAACTCATTGACCTATGAAGTCTAAACCACTATCCACCTCATCATCCACTACATAACCTTGAAGGGGCACCCTTGGGAGCATCCCCTACTTGAGGCTTTTGGTCTACCCAATAGGACTTTTATGACATCCCTCCCATACCTAAGCTTGATCAATTGTATAGCGTATTGGAGCATTTGTTTAATTTGATGAGGTAGTTTCGATGCACATGTTCAAATGCCTTGCTTATTAGATGTCGTTTACACTTGTCACGATATCTTTGACTTGAGATATTTGGAGGGCATACCATTTTGTTTTGCAAGACCCTGCTTGGTGGCCAGTTTTGGAAGAACAAGCCTAGCTTGGGCTTCCATGGGGCAAGAAGCCCACAGGTTGGATTCCTAGGGCCCGCACACTGGATCACAGAAACATGCCTTTGGATGCTTACATGGCATCATGGAGTATCTAACCTGGCCCCTACCACCTAAACGTTTTGCTTGAAGGAGGGAAAACATCACATTTTTTAGGCTTGACTTCATAGAGGGGCTAGGGTTTGGAGGTGATGGAGTTGCCCATTGACACTTGGCATGATTTGATCAGAGGAGGCATGGAGGGGGCATAGCACATGAGGAGAAGGCCTTTGGAGGCCAAACGTTCCATCCCCAACCTTAACTATTTGTCAAATACGCCAAAACGTTGCCCTAAAAAGGAGACGTCATCTTGTTTTTAGGGTTTCTAATGTGCAAAAGTGAAATTTAAATTAATTATTTAATAGTATTTGTGTAAAGGGGCAAGATTAGAGCAGTTGACCCCTATCTTTTGTTTTACCCTAAAATTAAGTGGACAAACTATGTGTTAGACATTTTGTATAAATAGAGATCATGTGAATCCCTTTTCATAACATAACTCTCCCATTGTGAGAAGGACTTGGCTGAAATTTTCGCTAGCTTTGAGCATTATGGTGTTTYTCTCTTGAGCAAATGTTTTATGGGGCTATCTTTTGGTGAATGGATGAGGAGGAGTGATGCGCACCTCCTGGATGCTTGTTCTCTTGATCTTGAATGGTGAATTTGCTTGGTAAAACTAGGGTTTGATCTCTCTCTCTTGGAATTGGTAAGGAAAAATCTACATTGTTAGTTATTTCTTGTTATTTCTTGGCTATGGTTGTTTGAAACCCTAGGAGGAGTATGTTGGATACACCCTCCATTAAGCTTCATCTAATTTGCTAAAGTTTACAAGTTATTTTGTAAGGGTTGCTAGGAGGAATACGAATGTGTATACCCTCATAGATTTTCCCTAAGTTTGATTGGCATACCCTAGGAAGTAAAAGGGCTTACACACCTAAGGTCTTTGTTGATCTAACTCTTTATTCTAAGACTCCATTTACCCAATTTTAAAAGCACTAATCTGAATATTTTGCATTGGAGAAATAAAATAGTGCATTGGGAAACATGAATTTTTGTCATTTCAATTTTTTGCAATTTGGGTTTTGTTCCTTCTGCCTAGAGCATCTCTTAGCCACTAAGGAGTCCCCTCTAAAGGGGTATTGCTTGCTGCTGTAATAAACTTTCATCTTCAATCAATAGGGCTGCATAAACCCTAATCAAACTTTCTCTAATAACTCTCAATTCAACCGCTAAAGTTTGCTAAGATTTTGCCCACATATTCTAGTAATCATAGCGCATCTTTTGGTGAATTTTTGGCAAGTTTTAATGGTTGAATCTCTTGCTATAATAACTTGTTTGTTACAGCGATGAGGATGATTATTATCTCTGCATAAAGTGTTTACTACAGCCTTACCTTTTGTGCTAGTATCTTGCTCCTTTAATCTTGAGTTTCACTAGTGTTTTACTCGTTTACCTCTTGCATCATTTACTTGATTTCTAGCACTTGTTTTAGCAGTTTATTGTGCCATTTCATTTGCTGGTATATATTGTTACTAACTGCTGCAATTAGGGACAGCAAACTTAACTTGTTTTCCCATCATATACTTGTGCTTGTATCGTTGTTTTCTTTGTCTCGTGCAGGTACAATCAACTTTTGCAAGGTCTACTACTTCTTGGAACCCCTTGGCTACCATCAAGACCTTACTCAAGCCCTTCTCCACAAATAGAAACTTGACCTATGAAGGCATTCATTCATACATCACATTTTCCATCTCATTCCCCCCTAGGGTTAACGGGATTCCCCCCCTGAGGTAACCACTTCACCTCTAAAGAGATGGGAACACCTATCTAAGGTGACAGTGGGTAGGTGCTATCTTAGTTGTCGCCATTTTGGAGGTTGGGTCAGGATTTGCCCAACCTACAACTTGTGCGATAACATGATCGATTATTCCTCCATGGTAACCTGCCTGAAACAAAACAAGAACATCTCCTAGAGGAGATTAATTTCAACTTGCAAACAAGTGCAACATTAGTACTAAACAGTGAGCATTTGCATAATTATCATAACAATAGTACTTGGCAGTAATAGGCCTCTAAAGGTTGTTATCATAGCTACAACATTTTCTTGAGATGCAACAAATATTAAACCTAATATAAAGCAAATCAGGATACATCAATCAAACCTAGAACCTGGAGTCTTAATTGTTACTGTCCCATTTGATTTCAAGTTGTCATAGACTGTAGGAGACATCACCACTGCTGCCTCCAACTCTTGGGTTTCCTCTGAGTGCACTAGATCTAAGATCCTTTTGGATCTACTGTCACTGCTTGGACAAATGTCCCTTTGCCTACAAACACCCTCATGATATAACTTATATACAAGTGCGTACCTCTGAAATTTGTAGCACCATCCAACTTGTCTTCTAATCTCAAGGCTTGCAACTACAACTAGCGACTGGCAATTGCAACTGTAACTGGCAACTGCAATTGCATGTAACTGGCAACTGGCAACTGCAATTGTGAAATTTCAACTTTCACCAAGTTGTAATTTGAGACCACCAAGAGGTGCGCTAGGCTAGAGCAAGCTAATCAATGGAAAAATTAATCTCAGCATCCTCCAATAAATTGCTCAACGAGCTTAACAAGTTCATATCTGTGCAGCAGAAAATCACAATGTACGATCTTCCTTCCAGTGATTAGACTATTCTAAAGGTAACCTGCTCTAATACCATGTTAGATTTTCTTTAAATTTGTAGCAGTAGATTTACCAAAGTATTTTGATCTTCATTTAACATTCAATAACCATATACTAAAAATATAAGCAGGATCTAGAAGCAGATAGACAAGCACAAGAAGACACAAATATTTATCCTGAGAAAACCCCAAACTCAGGGAAAAGCCCAGCCAATTTTTCTTAGAGAGAATCTTTCTAATAATACAAAACAACCATGAACAATCTCTACTCACAAGAGCAAAACCAGTAATGAAGAAACCCTGATAACAAGAACTTATCTTTTTTCCTTGTCAAACCCTAGCGAGGGTAGACAATTGTGTCACAACCCTGGGGCAACTCTTCTAGAGGTAGCGCACAAGAGAAACCACCAAGAACCCTAGCTGTAGCGTCTCTTAGGGTTGCCTTAGACTTGCGCACCGTTTTCCTTGTTGAGTGAATTGTGAGTGTCTTCAAATGAGGAAGGCGTCACCCCTATTTATATTCATCAAGTCAGTTTAGTGGGGCCGACTTCTCATCCTGGAAAATCTAATTTTCGTCTCTTATTTTCCAATGGGACCGACTTCTCTTATGGGGTCTTCAATATTACTTTATTGTTTTCCTGTGGGCCGACTTCTCTTCCTGGAAATTATATTTCCACTTTATTCTTTTCCTGTGGGTCGACTTCTCTTCCGGGGTGTTCTTCAACTGTTCAATGGCCTTCCTTTGACTTCTGGAATCTTCTTCTTCTCCAAGAAAAATTGTCTAGGAGGGAATACCTCCCGCTGCTACCAAAACATCAACACTTTGTAGAGGGAGCGCTTGATGCTTGAGTTACCCTTTCCTTGGCACTGTGTCTTTCCAAACCCCCTATTCTTTCCTTTTGATTATTCATTTATTGTTTTGCAAGACCCTTTTTAGGTTTATGCATTTATTTTTACTGGGATTCGATTAAGTCCTTTTGATTCGATATGCATTCATTAGGACTTGGGGTAATGGCCTCATAGCAAGGGGGTAGAGCTCAAGCTAATTCTTTGGCTTTTGATTTTATCATTTTTCATCCCAATCATTTTCCATTATTTTACCAATTGCATCAACCTCGGACATTCAAGCCCCTTCTTCTAATAGATTATAGGAGGATGAAGGTATAGACCTTTTTGGTGTACATGTAATAGTCATTTACAGAAGATAGGACAACGGGAGGAATATGGATGGAAAGTCTTAAGTATGAAAGGGAATGGTACGTTACCCCTATCAAGTGTTGGATATTTGCAACTTCAGGTAGTCATTCTCCACAAGAAAGTACAAGAAGACCCATCTACACCATTACAGAAGCCATAGGAAGAAGTTGGAGACCCGGGAAGAGAAGTCGGCCCCACAGGAAAATAATAAAGAAATTGAAGACCCAGAAATCAGAAGTCGGCCCCAAACTGGTGCCCAGATTAGTATAAATACAGGGCCGGCTCATTTCATTTGGACAGGTAGACAGTTCTCCTTTCTGCAGTGCGCACAAGGCAGTTGCAGCTGCAGTTGTACTATTTCTCTATATCTTGATTATGGTTTTCTTCGAGAGTGTGCCACACTTGGAGAAGCTCTTGCTTGGTTGTTAATGGTCATGTTATTGAGGCGCTAGGTCTTGGTGATGCTAACCTTGGGGAGGATCTTCTTTGTATGGTATTTTGGCTATTGATGGTGATGTACTGGTAATATCTTGACCTGAATTCTTCTATAGAAAGGTTGTTGGATTTTCTCCCAAAGTTGGGTTTCCCAAGATAAACTCTTGTGTTCTTGTGGTGTGTTCTTGTGGTGTGTTCTTGTGTCTACTGTGCATGGTTAATATTTCTAGATCTTGTTATTTCGCTGCATTGTTATAGTTGAGATTTTCAGTGTATGGTTATTCTATGATAATTGTTGTATGAAAGTGAATCTTGTTATTAATCATAAGGCAATAACTATCAGATCTGAAAATCATAAAACTCCAACATCAAGGCCTCCCAGTGGTATCGGTGTTCCCCAAAAGTGACAACCCTAGATGCCACCAAGGTGAAACAAAGAAAAAATCATAACTTCCAAGCATCAAAATCCATGATCTGAATTCAACCCATGATCCTCACCTAAATGCCTAATGCATTGAATGTAACACTTTATATGAAAAAATGACTACTGTACCTCATGTGTGCCAAACCACCATCATCGAATGAACCATGTTGATCAAGTGAATGAGCTGAGCTATGATGAGGGGGGAGGCATTTAAGGGGCTATTGTCTGTGGAGAATGTTGATCATCATATCTGGGATCATTGTCTGCAATGTGAATCATGGAGAATGATCTCCTTTAGTTACCCCTAGGTGAGAGGGGGTAACAGTCACCAATCTACACCCGAAGAGGTAGACAGTGGACAGTTAAGGGGTGAGGAAGTCACTGGAAAACATAAAAGTTGAAAACAGGCATTAAAGACAGCCACTGAAAAAATCCATGAGTTGTCAATGTTAAATTTTGAGCTTTATTTAATACTGTAAGTACTTCTTTAAATTCTGACTGTACTTTGAATTTAGCTTAACATAATTCATCAACCAGAACAACAATAATCATAAGAATTTACCAACATGCAAGATCACAACACATGTACCCTGGGGAAACCCTATACAGGGAGAAAAACCCCAGCAAACAATCTCTTTTTATTGCATTAATAAAGTATGATCACTTACAAAATATCCACCATGAATACTCTGCTCTTAAAGAGCTTGCCAATGACTCTAACCTGACTGTAGACTACTGAGAAACCTTGATGTTATAAACTCTGATATAGACCAGCCTTGAAGGTGTACCTCGCTGCTTTCTTGGACTGATATGATGCCCTTTATTTGACTGTTATAGCTGCCTGTTATTGGACCAATATAAGCTATGTTCTTGCACTGTTATATGCGTCTTTGAGCTGGATTTATACGCACTTGTTACAGGACTGATATATGTTGTTGTTTATGGTCTGATATAGCGCCTGAGTTTACTGTTATATGCCTCTGTTTAAGGTCTGATATGTGAGCCTGTGTTCTGGACTGATATGCACCTTTTCCCTCTCACTCATACGCTGGCCTGTGATGATTGGTAAAGAGGGTTGACCTCTGTACTTAAGGATGAAGAAGGGAGGGCTCAAAATAGACGCTTGAATGCATGCTTGTCATAACTCAGCTTTACACTTGAGTTCGAATTTAGAACTTGACTTTACACTTGAGTTACAACTCGCCCTTGACATGGCACTGCATGTTATGCCAACTCAACAAGTGACTCGACCTTGACTATGCATGCGAACTCCTCAGCATGCACATGACATGCATGCATACAACTTGTCATGCATGCAACATGCAACAAACTTGACAACTTTGACTTTGACCTAGACATGCAATTTTGACTTTTACAACTCGACTCTTTACATGACAATTCGAATTTCTTCATGGTGGATGGTGTTACATGTGCCAATGCACTAGATCAATACATTTACATCATTTGCAATATCACGAAGATTGTTTGTTTCTAGCTCATAGGAATTGTATGTTCAACCTAGCTTTTGCTAGATGCCTTAACTTTTGCTCATGGCTCACAAGGCTTGACTAGGCTCATAGAGATTATACGTTCCCCTTGACTTTTGCACTAGTCTGTCTATGCTCACAGAGGTTGTAAGTTCCCTCTGACTTTTGCACTAGACTGTCTATGCTCACAGAGGTTGTACGTTCCCCCTGACTTTTGCATTAGACGTACATCTTGACTTTTGTCTTAGACTTACAAGGCTTCTACCTTTGCCTTGGCTTGACTCACAAGATCATAAAGCATCTCGTTCGTCCTGACTTTTGGTTTGACTCACAGAGGTTGTACGTTCCCCCTGACTTTTGTCAATACCTCACAAGACTGGTTGATTCTCCAAATCTCCCTGGCTAGCCTCAGGGTGGCCCATATGGCCTCTAATTGGAGAATGATTGTCGATGCTGCCAAATTTAACAGCCGGAACATAATTTATTACTTGGGTTTTAGATTGACAGCCCAGTTAACGGGGCTCAAAGGCTTGGCCTATGTTTTCTATTGGTGGGTATTTGGTTTGGGTTCCTCCAAAGTATCATAATGATTTTCCCTAGCATAAAAAGAAGGATTTTTTGAAAATTTACAGAAAGTGGTGCTCAACATCCCTGTCCAATCCCTTGGTTGTTTCACTTGAAACGTGTCCCTCTACCCACTTCCCCCAACAAAATCCCCCCTAGGCACACAACAGATACATACATGAAATCATATCTTTTTCCATTTCCCTATTTCTAAGCAATTGTGAAAACTGCCATTGCACATTGTCTATTTGTAACAATATTGATGTAACTCGGGCTTCAGCAGT
This sequence comes from Picea mariana, assembly GCA_032191745.1. Classification (NCBI taxonomy): domain Eukaryota; kingdom Viridiplantae; phylum Streptophyta; class Pinopsida; order Pinales; family Pinaceae; genus Picea; species Picea mariana. The sequence goes on along the minus strand of JASDQU010305915.1, from coordinate 25,329 downwards.
TGAGAATTCCCCGTGCACATTTCATTAATATTTAATCAATCAGCAAATTTTATACTCGTAAAAGATATAACAATGTTGTCTGCTCCCTTCAATGGCTTTCCAGAGTCTGGACTCTGATATATATTCCCAATACATGAATTATTTTCAGCAGAAAAGATGTTCATAGAAAATGACATAAAAAAATTGTATCAAAGAAGTTGTCAATATACGAAAACTAGCAGCTGCTAAAATGATATGTATGTTACAGTTCACCTTTTGGACATTTCTTTACAGAAAAGTTTTATTATTACCTGCCCCAACAACAGTATGAATCTCGTCAATGAAAAGAACTATTTGTCCATCAGATTCTGTAACTTCCTTCAATACAGCCTTTAGCCTGTCCTCAAATTCTCCCCTAAACTTTGCTCCAGCAATTAGGGATCCCATGTCCAGGGAGATCAACTGCAAAAAGATAATGATTTAGTGAGAAAGCCCAATTTAATTTGAGCAGTCCCAAAGTAAATAACTAAAGATAATTACCAAATTTAAGGCTTCCATATATTTTTATCCTTACATTTGTTGTTTCTAAAATATCCAACTCTTGATTCAAAGGACTGCGGTCTTACCTGAAGCCCCTAAATAAGTTAGGCAAACGGTACCAAATATAACAAATAGTCCCAAATATCTATACTATATTGTACAAAGTCATCGAAATAAAGCCGTCCAAGAAGGAATACCCATTTTGCATTGTAACAAATTTGAATTTAGATTCAAAGGGTCTCAAAAATCTAATAACCATCTGTAAACAAATGTCCTATCAAAGTTTTAATATTTTAGCAGGAAAGTCTACTGGTGTCGAATGTTTTCTTATTTCTTAGATACTCAGGTTAGAAAAAACTAGAAGGAAATCAATTCTACTCTTATCAGATGGTAGACTGTAGAACAACCGATAGCATTCACCACTGGGTATTTCTGAAACAATGTAAACTCCTGGCTGCTGACCACTCACCCTCCTACTCTGCAAATTTCTAATCATTCTCCAGATTTTGGTTCTGCACAACCCATTTTCACATACCTCGTTCCCCAAAAGTTTAAATGAAATTCAGAAAAAAAAGGAGAAGAATGTCAGAGTCAGTGTACATCAATTCATTGTTTTTCCATTTTCAATCATGCTAGACACCTCAAGTGTACCACAGGGAGATACCAGAGACCATTCCTCTACAGGCATCACTGCCACTACAGATTATGTCGCATTGCACACGGCATTACCCTGTTAACACCACTATTATTGCTGTGAAATATAATAGTCTCCTTAACACCACCACTTCAAGAAACTGCATATTTGAAAGGGCAACATCATCTGATCTAAATCAAACAAAACCACCATTTTCATTGCTATATAGTGAAAGCAGGCCACCAGTGTGAAGAAGTCAAAGTCTCAAAAGGTGTGACAAATGTCAAAAACATCATGACCTCTGAAGTATTTTGTCGTGATAGCATAAATGGTTATACCATTATAGCATTACTAACATATAATAATATATTATATATATAAGCTATTATCTGTTGTGTTGTGGCATAGTGGGCACCACTATGCAAACAGCCCAAGTTCAAAACCTGGCAAGTGTAGAGCCCCGTGTGTGTGTGTTGTTTAGAGCGAAACTTTGATGTTTTGTTCTGTTGACCACCTATTTCGACTAGGGGTCAACTCCATGTACCATGAAGCTATGTACCTGATGGTGCAACAAAGTTGAAGACTTTCTGGTTCTACAAGGCAGTTTTTGCCCCCGGCACGTCTTTTTGTAATCGGAATTTCCGCTCCCCTGCATGGGATAATAATGTAATGAGTCTACATGGATCATCTTTTAGGTTAGTTTCCTAGGACTTTATCATTAGAGAAGTCCTTTCATCGAGTGTTTTTTTTTCCTCAGGTAATTAATCTGGCCTAACCAGCCATTTTAATTACCCTTGAGTTTTTCACTCACAATAATCCTCCAAAGTGGTGAAAGGCATTCTAATGATCGAGCCCAATGGGTGACTAGGGTCTAGGAATGTTGTAAATGACCATGCTAGACATCTTCTAGAGTTTTGGGGAATTCCGTCGAGTTTTAATAGTTTTTTTTAATTTATTAAAATTACCCATTTAATGGTAATTTTAATTAAATTTGATGTAAAAATGTAAAAATTTGGTCCTAGGGGATTTTGATAGGGGTGTGAGTACTCAAAACAAATGGCAAGAGACGCCCTACACCCTTGGACCAAGTTTCAGCTCAATTGGACAAGTTTTGCTAGGTCATTGTCCATGAGGAGTCTAAGTCAGTCTTGAGTCAACATTTAATTGTTTTAATTTGGCTAAGTAAAAATGCCAAAAATTGTAAAAGGGGAAATAAGACATGAGAGAAAGGTTTCCTAACCTTTTTACTAAGTTAGAAAAGCATTTTTCTAACTTAATCAACCCCCCATTGCTTAGCCACAACCTCAAGTCATCATCTCCCTAAGGAAAGTGTGCCCCCCTTGCTCAACTACATGTCCAAACTCAAAAATTAAAGGGAGTTAACCCTCCTTAGTGCCTAAAATCATTGTTGGGTAAGTCTAAAGGTGATTCCCCCCTCTCCACWCTCAACCCTCAAACCCTAGCCATACCAAAACCCTAAAAGTGTGTCCCTCCTTGAAATGCTCACTCTTGCTTGTTGATTGCCACTTGGAGCTCATCTAAGAGGGGTTTCTCTCGCCTCCCAGGTATAAAAGAATGCCTACCCCCCCCCCTCATTTCACATCTATTCTCAGAGCAAACTTATGCTGCCCAAATCTCTCCCACTCCTTTCTCTCTCTCACTCTTTCTCATTTCTTCTTGTAAATTCTGCTGCAACAATTTGCATGCAAATATTTTATGAATAAAGGAAGCTTTGGAGGAACACCATCTTGGCATTGGAAGTCTTCTTGATGCTATGCTATTTTTAATGAGGGGATATTGTATTGGTCTTGTGTTTTCTTGTTACTTAGCTTAAAGTAAGAGATCTAAAGCAAAGTATTTTGCTTGGTTAAATATGTAGAAGTATTTCTATTTGTTTAGTGAGATAGTTTTAATAGAACTAGTAGAGTATTTTACTTGTTTATTAGATCTACTCACCTTTTAACTGATTTTGTAGCAAGTTTGGCACCATTTGCAGGTCACCAAGGTGCTTAAACAAGTAGATTTCAGATCTGGAAAACTACTTGTTGGGCCAACGTTAGCCTCTAAAACTTTCTCCATTGATTTGAGGCATTTTTTGTTATGATTTTAGCATAAAAATATACATTTACTGTTCAGATTTTTACATATAAATTTCTATTTTATATTAACAGAAATTTCCAAGTGATTTCAAGTCTTTTTGCACCATTTCCAGCAAGCATTAGCTTGTTGTTTTTTGCAGATTCTCGCCAGAATAAGGGGAGGTGTTTCCCATTTTGGGCCTCAAAACAACCCAAAAGAGCCTCCCAACTTGGGGTAACAAAACCCCCTTCTTCTCTCATCTATTTCCTTCATTGTAAACAGCCCAAGAGAGTCTCTTGGGCTTGCCTTCTCATTATAATTTTCAATTTTGTAAATAATAATTTAATTGTGCCTACACCTTGCAAAGTGGTTTGGCTTAGCCAACCCATGCAAAATCGTAAGGCTAGGTAGTTTACTTTTTGTTTTATGCATCTATTGCTTGCCCCACGTGTCCTTAAGAGAAGGTTGAGAGGCTAGGCTTATTGGTTTTTTTCTTTTAAGTTATTTATTCTTATCATTCACCCACTTTGGCACAAAATTGGTAAGTTTGTCCTCCTCCTTGTGTCTTTGTTGAGGTTGTTTCCTCCTCCTTGTGTCTTTGTTGAGGTTGTTTAGTATTTAGTAACTAGTTTATTTTCCAAGTCTTTTCTTTACATGCATTGATTTATTTTGCCTACACCTTGCAAAGAGGTTTGGCTTAACCAACCCATGCAATATCATAAGGCTTGCTTTCTTGCTTAATTTGTTAATATCTCACTAAGTTGGAAGTAATCTTTTATCTTAAGAAATCTCTTATTTCAAGTTGTGAATTAATCCTAGTTTGCAATCTATATTCTTAAGTTGGAATTAATCATAACTTGTAGCTTTAGGATTGGAAGCAATTTATCTAGTCTAATTAGGCACCCAGACTGGTACAACTTTCACCATCAAAAAGGGTGCTTGTGGAGGCTACAGGGGGTGCTAAGTTGGGGACGACTTCACGACACTAGGTGTCCCCCCTACTTGAGCGCCCAAGTATTCTGGGTTGACCTGTGGAGCTAGGGAAGGGCCTTGTTTGCCCTTCTTCTTGAGCACCCAGCAATCATTTTGGCCAAAGCAATAAGAGTCTAGGGGTAGACACATAGTCTAGGCTTGCATCCTCAAACCTTAATTCCCCTAATCAAAGAGAGACTCTAAAATTCTCCTAAAAATTACCTACAACACTTTCACAACACTTATGCTTTAATTTTCAGTTATGTTTAGTTGTGCAAGTTTTATTGTTTATAGCATTTACATGTTCATGTGATTCACTTTTCTAACATCTTTACTTTCCAAGTACTTTTGCTTTCAAGTTGAGCACATTCATTTCAAGTATATATGTCTCTAAGGTTGCGCACCATCTCTTTAGGGAAATTTACTTGCAGTTTCCTCTTGCTTCATAAGTTGCGCACTAGTTCTATTTTGCTAGCTTTGCTTCAAAGTTCATTTAACTTCCTTAAAGTTGCGCACTAGTTCTATTTTGCTTTCTAATCTTAGTTGAAGTCAATTACTTTGTTGTGGATATCTCATTTTCATTGTATATTGGGTCTAATTCTTCTTTAGTTATGTTATATAGTTGTGCTATTATCCAATTTGTTAGTTTCATTGTATACATGTTCCTAGCATATTTCATTTGTATATTCCTTCTTGTAATTATCTCAAGTGTGAAGTTATTTCATTGTAATTAGATTGTATTCTTTGTGTACAAACTTAATTGACCCCTTGCCCAATCTTTAGGCACTAGTCTTAGTTGTCCTTTTAGAGAAATGTATGATTGTCATTGAAGCTTTGCATTTGCATTGCTACTTGTCATATAGGTTAGTCTCCCCCTAACTCAATAAACTAAAATTAACTCCTAGATCACATTAATCAACTCATATAGTAAATAGGGTCTACCCCCCTTGGTTTCCCTAGGAGTGAGCCTAGACGGAGGAAGTCCAAGTCGAGGTGACAGTGGGATTGGACTTAGGCATTGTGCCTCCAAGGACACACCAAGTGGGTTGGAGACTTATCCACGCTTGTAGGTGTGTATAAGGACGGCAACATCTTTGGCGCCATTGCTGGGGATAAGTCTCTTATCCTTGGTTAATCAACTAACTCTAATTAATTCTTTAAAAACTAAGTAATAAAACTTTTCCCTAAAAAATTTTAACTTCAGTTGTGTTATTCGACATTGCTTAGTCTCCAAGTGGCGACTCCATTAGAAAATTCTTTGAAGTATACTACCGGGAGCAATCCTCTTGCCCCTCGTTACTTGAAAGTCTTGGAGGGGAAGCAATCTTTGATACACATCTCTTGTTTGTACATAATAATCCTTCAACTTTTTGTTTTCCTTCTTGTCTTTGCTTTGTTTGATGCTTCTTGTTTGTTTGAAATAAACTTGGTCATCTGGCGACTCCACTCCAAAACAATTTGACAAAGTATTCTTCAAGAAGGAACTCGCGGCTTGCTTAGCCATCCTTGAACTTGAAAAGGTTTTTGGACGAAGTTCGCCAGTTTTCCTTCTCGTTGGGTCCTTATAACTTTTGAGTCCCAGTCCTTTTCTGTAGACCCTTTTGTTTAATGTTCTAGTTTAGAAACGGAGGATTTTTATAGGCCTATTGATTTTTCAAGAATAGTTGGATATCCTCATGATTTGCCTGAAATAGCTATTGAAAACTTGCCTGATTTTCATAATTATGGTGATGCTAATGCTCACATCAAAGCCTTTGGGCGATGTATTAGTGAATGGTGTGACCCACATGTTCATGAGGATGTTCTAATGAAATTGTTTGTCTTGACTCTTTGTGAGGAAGATGCTTATGATTGGTTTCATGATTCGGATGATAATGAGTTCAAGACCATACAAGATTTAATGCATGCGTTTTTAGAAAGGTGGGGGGATGATCAGAATGAAACTTACAATGAATTGGTTGATGCTTTTATGGAAAAATGGAAGGAGAAGGAACTTCCAGATATAGAAACAATCAATTCAGATACTAAGATAGATACTTCACCAGATTCCATTGAGTAACTTAAGGAAATCATTCAAACTAGCAGTTTACAAATGCAAAACAATGTGAGGCCATACAGTTGGCCATGGAGAAATAGTTTGAGGCCATGGAGGATCATTTCAAAAACATGGAAGCTAACCTTGTCAGTACACATGCTTGTATTGAATATCCGAACCCTATAGAACTTGAGCTTCACAGCGAACAAGAAAGGGAAGTTCATATGGAAATTCCGAATAAGTCCATAAACGAGCCAATAACTGATCTAGAGGACATAAAGGAATTTGAGTTTGAAGTTGTTGAATATCTAGATGATTCAAATCCCCACCCTCCTCCCGAAGAACCAATCTCTTCAGAGAAGATCTTCGACAACCTTGATGAAAACAATGAAGTGGTTCCTTTGATATTTTCATTTCCAACCTCTCAACCAACAAATGACTTAATACAGGATAATGGGAGAATGGAAGGCAACTTCAGTTTATCAATTTCATATCATTATGAACAATGGTTGGCCTTCCACCATGACGGTCATATGCAGCAAGGTATCAGAATTTCACAAGGCTTGTCAAACTTCAATGTTTGGTTGAATAGAGGAAGATGCATGATTCTTGGGTGGTTCATTCTCACAAGAAACTCCAAGTTGATAAAACTTTGAAAGGGATCTTCAACTAGTCATCCCGGACAAGGATGTTTTAGACATCTGGGGTTTCGTTCCATCCATTGCATGGGTGGTCCTAATTCATTCCATCTTAGCCATTCGGATGGTGGATCCTCAAGCTATTTTTCAAATGTTGGCCACTTGGTGTCCAAAGGGGCACCCTTTGTAACCTTTCTCCTTTTCTTTCAGTTTTGTATTATTTCATTTGATGAATGTATTTCATTGTATAGCCATTTTATTTGTGTGATTATTGTCTATAGTCATTTTATTTCTGTAATTATTGTCAATAGCATTTCATTTATTAATTATTGTTTTTATACATGTATTTATTGTCACTGGCTACGTTGCAAAAACTATGAACTGGATCTGTATAGTCTTGATCTAGCACGGTGAAATACCTAGATGGTATCTTCGATAGGCTAGGGTGTGTCTTCCAACACCGAAACCGATTTGGGTGGTGGTTTCCTCCAGAAATCCACAAAACATCAAAGAGATCGACTTCCTCCTCTGGAACCTGTTCTCAACTCCAAATCATAACATTATGAGGAATTAGGTCGAATTCCTCCTTTTATATCTTCCCCGATCTAATTCTTTGTTAATATCACTTAAGCTAGGTGCCTTTCCTCCTAAGTCGAGTGATTAATTAATTAAGCCCTNCCTCAACACCTTTTTCTTCTATTTCTCCGTTGACTTTAGCTAAAGTGACTTTTCCTATGCTTTTTGGCTTAATTCATCGTTTATCCATTTATTCACCCTTATTTCTCCCCTTGTTCCCTGTTTGTGCATGACTATAGTCTACGGGAACAAATAGACTACTAAGTCACTCCCCGCTAGCCTATTCTTGGGAACGAGACATCAAAGTCCTCCCTTCCCGAGATTGCTTGTCCTCAAGCAACATCAATCCTAAGTGTTGCAATATATGCTCTCCCTCCCATGTGGCATCCTCCACTGGAAGTCCCCTTCATCTGACCAAGCACTCCCTGATGACCTTGCTCCTCAATTTGTGCTCTCTCTGCTCTAGCACCTCCTACGGTAGTAGTTCCAACTGACCCTCCTCATCCAAGGGTGGCAACTCCTCTGAAATTCTAACTTGATGTCCCACTGCCTTTTTAAGGCAAGAAACGTGGAACACGTTGTGAATCTTTCTACCCTCCGATAGCTCTAGCTCGTAGGCCACTTCAACTACCTTCCTGTTGATTCTGTATGGTCCATAGAATCTAGGCTTCAGCTTCTCTACCCCGCTTCTTTTCAAGGAAGACTGTCTAAATGGCTGTAATCACAGAAAAACCAAGTCTCCTACCTCGAAACTCCGCTCTATCCTCTACCTGTCTGCATAGATCTTTTGTTGGTCTTGAGCTACCTGTAAGTTCTCCTTTACAGCCCATAGAATCCTCTGACTCTCCTCAACCCAGTCTTTGGCCCCTGGGACCCTGCTATCCCCAAACACAGTCTCCACAAAAGAGGGTGCATCGTATCCATACAATGCTCTAAACAGCGACATCCTGATAAACATGTGGTAAGATGTGTTGTAACAATACTCACCCATGTGCAACCATCTCACCCATGTGCATTGTTGCCCCCCCACCAAATTTCTTAGATACCCCTCCACCCATTTGTTGACAACCTTTGTCTATCCATCTATTTGTGGGTGGTAGCTGGTACTCGTGGCTAACTCTGTGCCCACCAACCGGAAGAGCTCCTGCCAAAACGCGTTGATGAAGAGCCCATCTCTGCCACTGACTATCTGCCTAGGTAAACCGTGCAACCGGAAAACCTTTATGAAAAATAGCTCTGCTACCTGTATGGCCTTGTAGTCTATGGGTATGGCAAAGAAGTGTGCAAATTTGGTCAGCCTGTCGACTACTACAAATATACAGTCCTTGCCCTACACTCGAGGAAGACCTGTAATGAAGTCCATAGAAATGCTCTCCCATTTCTACTCCGAAATGGGTAGAGGCTGAAGTAACCCTGCAAGGTGTGTCTGCTCGGACTTGTTCTCCTGACAAGTCGTGCACTCTTTGATGTGTCAGTACATCATTCGTGAGACCCTTCCATGAGAATCTCTCCCTGATCTACCTGTAATTTTTGAAGAATCCCTGATGCTCGGTTGTAGGCGAATCGTGACACACCTTCAGAACCTTCCCTTTCAAGGTAGATTCTAGACCCAAGTAGATCCGGTCCTTATAGACAATGACATCGTCTAGCGCTCGGTATCTATCATCAACTACCTGTCCATCTAATACCTCACAAGCAAATCTGTTTTTGGAGTACTCCACCAACAAATGTGCCTTCCAGTCTGTGCAAATATCCATCATCGAACACCCTGCTGGCCTCCTGGACAAAGCATCTGCTATGACGTTCATTTTTCCTTTAACATACTCAATGTCAAAGTCAAAGGCTTGGATCTTTGAAACCCACTTTAATTGTCTCTCGCTGAGGTCTTTCTGATCCAAGAAATACTTGAGACTATTGTGATCAGTCTTCACTACAAATCTGCTACCCACCAGATACCGTCTGAATTTGGTTAAGGCATGCATGATTGCCAACATTTCCTTGTCGTAAATCCAATAGAGTCTCTCTAACTCGTTGAACTTCCTGCTCTCGAACACAATGGGATGGCCTCCCTGCATCAAAACTGCTCCAATCCCCACCCCTGATGCGTCGCACTCTAAGACAAACGGCCGAGAGAAATCCGGAAGGGCTAGAACAAGGCATGTGCTCATAACCTCCTTCATTTTCTCAAAAGACCGTTGTGACTCATTCGTCCAATGAAAAGCACCCTTCTTGGTTAGATCTGTGAGAGGTGCTCCCAACTGTGAAAAGCCTCTGAAAAAACACCTGTAGTAACTACATAACACAAAGAATCCATTCAGCTCTGTGAGGTTCTTGGGTGTTGGCTAATCCACAATGGCCCTGATCTTCTCCTGATGAACCTGTACTCCCTACTCACTGATGATATGCCCCAAGTACAGTAGTTCTCTCATCCCGAACTCACACTTGGACTCCTTGGCATATAATGACTATGCCTACATAATGCCCAAGACCTCCTCCAAGTGTGCCAGATGCTCATCCCATGTCCTGTTGTAAATCAATGTCATCGAAGAATACCAAAAGGTACTTCCTCAACTGTCCCCTGAAGATATGATTCATGCAAGACTGAAAAGTGGTTAGTGCGTTGGTCAACCTAAACGGCATGACCAAAAACTCGAAATGTCCAAAATGGCATCTGAACAATGTCTTCTCTATGTCCTACTCTCTGATGATATCCTAACCACAGGTCAATCTTGATGAAGAAAACTGCCCCATGTAGCTCATCCATCAACTCATCTATGCGCGGAATGGGGTACTTGTTCTTGATCGTTTTCTTATTGAGAGCTTTGTAGTCAATACACATCCTCAATGTGCCATCTTTCTTCAGTACCAGAACAACTAAAGAAGCAAAAGGACTCGTGTTGGGCCTGATGTGCCCCATCGCAAGCAATTCTTTGATTGCTTTCTCGATCTTGTCCTTGAATCTCTTGGAGTGCCTATAGGGCACGGTGACCATTGTTGTAGCACCTGCCTCCAACTCAATGGTATGCTCGAACCCCCTGTCTAGTGGTCTCCCTGGTGGTATCAGCCCAAACACTGGCTCATATTGACTCGAAAGCTTTCTGATATGTGGATGGTAATGCTCTTTGCCCTTTGAATCCTTCTAGGTGGTGATCAGACACTCTACTGCATATGCTACATCACCGTGACAGAAGATCTGCTCCATCCTCTTCGTTGATACTACCCTGGGTGCTCCTATAGACATACCTCTCAGTACCACTCTCGATCCACTGGCGTCTCTAAAACTCGTGGTCAACGTCTGATAGTTGAACCTAATATCTCCCAATGAATATAGCCATTATACCTCCAACACTACATCTGTATCTGACAGGTCAACTACATAAAAGGTATCCGTCAGGGTGTAGTTTCCTAGCTTGACCTCTAGGTCTGGGACCATGTCCAAGCATGTCATAGTGTATCCATCTGCTACTGCCACGTGAAACCCCTCAAACTCCTCAATGTGTAACCCCCTCCGGGCTACTAAGGATGCATCTATGAAATTGTGGGTGGCCCCACCATCAACTAGAGTTGTCATACGCTGCCCCTGTACAAGGCCCTTGAACTTAAGGGTGTTGTACCTGGGTACTCCCGAAAGGGTTGCTATGGTTCCCCCTTTCACCTCTCTACGAGGTTTTGTCTCCTCCTTTGGATGTGCCTCAGTCTGTGTCTAAGCTTTTTCCGGATGTCACTCTAGCTCATGTGTAGTCTCATCCTCTGAATCATTGTCTGCCTGTGCCTCGATCTCCTCATCCTCCTACTCACTGCCTGATTCCATTTCAATGTAGTGGATATGTTATGTCCCTTTCCCATGCATCTATGCCCGGGGACCCAAGGGTCTCTACAAGAGAAGCAAAGCTTCTTCCTTGTTAGAATTAGGGCAGTAAAGCAGAACAAAGGTGTCTTTTAATTTTCAACTAGATCTTATATCYAGAAAACAAGTCTACACTACTTGAACAGAGAAAACAAACATGTGTGTTCAGATTTAAGATAGTTTAATATAGTTAAAGAGTAGATCTATTAGTTTTRATCTACAATGCTGGAATAAATCTTAAACRGATCTACAGATCTAAACTCAAAATGAAACACAATCTGATCATGAGTAGTGAACCAAACTTCAGAAACAAAGAGTAAGAATACAGTCCAGATCTGATAACATTCACTGCTGATACATAAAYCTAGATAGCTCAAAACAAAAAACTCAAAGCACAATCCAGATCTGATAATGATAAGCTTGAATAGATAACTTACCTTGCCCTAAAGTCTTACCTCTGAAGATGTCACAGCCACACTCTAGAGATGCAGTACCATTTGTTATTATGCTCAGACAAAGTCTAGCTCATAGATCCACCATATAGGTTGGATCTCTTGCCAAGAGAAGAATAGACTTTCTTGCCACCAAGTAGATAGGGCCACAGGGATACAAATCTCTAAAGTTAAACCCTCCACAGAAATTTCAATCACCCAAACCCTCACACGGAAATTTTGTTGATAAAACTCTCACACAAAAATAGTTTAAGGGAGGTCGTGGCTCAACACAGGACAGATCTGGACATCTGCAAAGGAGGGTCGCACTCATAGAGTCCACAAGGGGAGTTGCATCACACAACAGTCCTCAAAAGGGAGAGTCGTACCCAACACAACAGTCTTCAAAAAGGGGAGCCGCACCACACAGCCACACCACAATTGTAGACAAGAGACCACACCACACAGCAGACAAGAAGAGGGTCGCACCACACAATAGTCACACCCAACAGCAGTGAAGGGGCCGCACTACACAACAGTTCTACAGTCCTCAAGGGAAACCGAGAGGTACAAAAGAGAAGGGCCGAACCACCCTGCAAAAACTCAGCAACAAACACTCCAACAGAAAGTGGACCGCAGCAACAAAGCACTCCAACAGCAGATGACAAGAGGGCCGCAGCTAGGAGAGAGAGGATCTGCTCACCTTAGGAGCTCAAGAGCATAACAATAATAAGGTGAGTTGTGAAAGGTAAGGGGAGGTTTATTTATAGTTTAGGCTAGGGTACAAATAATAGGAATTAAATTAAAATAATCATTATTAAAAATAACATGTTTAAATTAAATAATTTAAACATGGTATAATTAACATTTTAATTTAAACTTTATTTAACCCTTAAGACAAAAACAACATAACCCCAATCCAACACAAGCAAGGGTAAAGGAGGGTTTAGGTAGGGTAGCTTGGTGGCAATACTTGTCCATTCAATATTCAAGGTGACCTTATTAACTTTATCATCATTGCATATGGAATACATCCCTTATGTGGTCATGCCCACCTTCAAGGAGGGTCATATACCAACAAAGTACCTGATCGAAGATCAAGTTGCCCCAGAACATTTCTGGGGTCTTATCCACCAAGGTGCAAGACCAAGGATCAACCCATGCCCCAGGCATGGGTACCCTGGACCATGTCCAAGGGCCCTAGACATATCTAGGGGCTTTAACTGTTTGGTCCCAAACCAAGAAACCCATGCCCCAGGGATGGGTACCCTAGACCATCTCCAGGGGCCCTAGACATATCTAGGGGCTTTAACTGCTTGGTCCCAGACCAAGAACCCCAGTCATATATTGGGGGCCCTAACAAGGGTCTTTTGCCATGGCACTGACTGTTTGGTCCCAAACCAAGTACCCCATGAGTGCACTGGGGGCCCTAGATCTCAGCTAGGGTCTTTGCCTTCCTCCCGGAGAATGGCTCTTGCAACTGCTATAAATTTAACATTCCTCATCAACTCTCGTCTGGTGTCATCATCCAGCTTGGGCTTACCCTTCCATTCCCTCTGAGGATTTTTTTTTTATCCCTGTCTCTCTGTGGTACAAAGGGTTTGGTAGAGGTTTTGGGTTTCAGTGTTGAGTCACCCATGTCTCGGGTGTGCATAATGGCCTCCTATAGGGTGTGAGGCTTAAAAGCCTTAACCCAACCCCTCAATGGCTCTGCCAATGCCTCAGTGAACAACATCACCAATCTGTGCTCTGAAATATCTGATACAGCCACTGCCTTCCGCTGGAACTCTGTGATGAAAGACTCAACTGACCCTACCTTGTTTGTCTCAACTGTGTAAGATCCCTGAAATGGAGTTTTGGATCTCTCCTATCAAACCTCTCCATCAACCTCTCGGTGAACGCGAAGTACAAAGTAACGTGGTTGTGAACCAAGGTAACTAACCCATGGGTAATTTTTCAAACTTCAAGCTTCAGAATTCTGATCCAAGGACTAGATGTGCCCTCCTAAGGCGAGTTCCTAGGTGTGGTTACTTTCTCCAACGACCTCCTCAAACAAAGAAAACATCACACTTAGGGTTTGTTATCCCCACTTTTTAGGGATAACTAGGAGATCATGTCTCGAGGCCCACAGGTCCTAGACATGGAGTACCGAGAGCAGGATTGACCTGAGCATGGCCCTGGAGGGCCCACCTTTTCTTCTTCCATTGTCTTTGTCTTGACAGCAGCATCAGCATCCATCACCATCGGCTTGGTCCTATATCAGAAGAGGTTCTTGCTCCATGAGGTAATTGGTCCAGGTATCATGGTATGTGTCACTTTTGATCATTGAAACGTTTAAATATATGCATCTGATTCCTTTTATCTCTAACAACTACTTGGATCTTACATGTGCCCACTTGACCATGATTGGGGGGATTGACAGGGTGCCCTAGTAAGCCTATGCCTGTAGGTTTTGGTTTGCCACTGGGGGATTTCTGAAAAGCCATCATCCGCTCCCATCATAGCACCACTCTTACATCTTGTTTCCCGCTCACCTATCCCTTTCCCCTTGTCCCGGCATTGGGTTGACCTATTTCAGGACTGCACCTTACCTCGTGGGAAGAAGGGGCTAAAAGCCCAGAAGGTAAAAGCAAGTTGGTAAAAGATAAAAGCCTAAAAATGAACCTCGAGACGCTTCGCCCAGGAATCCCCGAGAAAGCAATAAAAAACTTCTCAGCAAGAAACAAGAGGGACCCGAAGAAATAATAAAACAAGACCTAATCAGAGGATAGGGGGTCTCATCACGAGCCAGCCTATTAGGTCCATGGGTACCTAGCAGTATGACATTTCCACCAACTGGTTACCACGCTAGGGCAGTGACTCTTTGTTGCATGGCTAAGGGAAAGGGGGTCTCATCAACCTTCTCATCTCTGCGAAAGTACTTGTGGGTAACGCTGTCAGCTCTGGTCACCATGCCAAGGAAGTGTCCCCTGATTAGCTTTTGAACCCAAAAAAAAAGCAAATAAAAGAATAAAGGCAAGAATGGGCTTAAAAAAATGCATCCATGACAGGGACAGCTCGCCTTCTACAAAGGCACCCACAGGTAACACGTTGCATCCTTGGCCCTTACTGCATCCACATGCTTGGACATCCCATGACCACATCATCCACTTACATGGTTTGGATGAGGTCTCTCTAGGAACTTTCCTTTTTCTGTGGACACTAGCCCAATAGGAAGCCTTGTCCTTTTTCCCAGACTTGTATTGCAGGCTTGTGTAACGTCTTTGAGTTATTGATTGATGTATTAGGGATTTTATGCATGTGTTTAATAATATTAATGATGAAATATGATTGACATTGCTATGATCCCTGTGACTGATGAGCCCATGGAGGGCGTAGCTTTTGATGTGCAGAACCATGCCCGACGGACAGGTACCATTTGGACCGGTACACATGGGGAGATGATCAGTTCGGACCTCCATGGAGCTGAAGAGCCCACCAGATGGATGTTGAGACCCCATCAGGGGGCAAAGACAAGGCAGAGGATGATCAGAGACTTTGCACTAGAGAAGAAGAGAACGTTCCACCAAAGGCACCCCGGCACAGCTTGACCTAGGGGGGATGACCCTTTTTTAGTGGAACGTTGGCCTTTGGAGGCCTAGGACGTCACCACCTTGACCATGATGTCACCCAGCATCATGGACGTTTGGGGTAGGAAGACTAGGCAGCAATGGCACGTGTGGCAGTTTGGAGAAGCCCAGGGGGGCTAACGTTTTGCTCCAGGATGCCCCATCTGCCCTAAAAAGGGCTAACGTCTCCCTTGGAGGGGCTTTTACTCTCCTTTCAGCTTGATTTAGGGTTTTAACTTGACAATTTAATGTAAAACAGTATGATTTGATATTGTGGCCTTGTCGACCTTTTTACCTGACCTAAAATGTAAAATTAGGTCAAGGTTTTGTATAAATGAGGGATTTTCACTCTCATTTTATCCTCACAACTCACTCACTCATTAGTGAGGACTGAAATTTGCGCCCTCTCTTGGGTTATTGGATAATTGGGTGATGCGCACTTGTTGAAGGAAGGTTATTTTGGCATATTTTGGTTTCTCTCTTGAAGGAAGGTGTTACAACTAGGGTTTGCACATTTATTTCTTGGTGAATTGTAAGTATTTTTCTGCAAAACTTCTTGAAGGAAGGTGTTACAACTAGGGTTTGCACATTTATTTCTTGGTGAATTGTAAGTATTTTTCTGCAAAACTTCTTGAATGAATGGTTGTAGTTTAATTTCTTGCATGTATTTATAATTATTGTTGAACAAAAACCCTAGGTGACAAGCACACAAGTAGGTCCTTGTCTCATGTCCCCT
>JASDQU010305914.1:0-12255 GCA_032191745.1 Picea mariana | reverse complement strand
AAAATCATTTAATACTTTTCAATAAGTAGGGGTTGAATAAGGGTTCTGCGATATCTGAGGGGGTTGAAATGAGCGAAAAAGTGATAAAATGAAAGGGGGTAGATCATTATTACAATTCAACAAATCATTAAACAATCAACTATGTTGCAATAACAAAACATATCAAGTATAACTCGTTTCTGTCTCATCCTTTAATTGTTGTAATATAGAGTTTCCATTTAATTATAATTTAATTTTAACAACAGGGCATGCAAAGTGAATCTAGGAACATGAGGGGATTCGTAATGTGAAAAAAAGTGAGAGAATGACATGGAAATTAATGGATACTATTCATAAAACAAATTAAATAATCAATAATCATAACTCTGTATTAAAATCAATCCAAAAAGCACCAATATTCACTGTTTCACAATTGTGTACCAACTGTTTGTTGTCCTTGTAATGTCCCCAAGGCCGAGCCTGATGTAAATCATGTTGATGAAATGAATTGTAATTGTGTTGTATAGGCTGGTGAGCCAAGTTATATAAGCTAGTAGGCTTATGTGATTGTTAGGCCAGAGAGCTTAAGTGTTGAAGGCCAAGAGCCTGATTTTTTACATGTATCTATGCAGAACATTAATAAAAATATAAACACCACCGCGTGTAGACCGAACATGATGAATGAGTGATGGGGGACTAAGCTTCCACAGAGTGGGCAAGGGATTAGGGGATGGAAGGTGGGAGGAGGGGCTAAGTTTTGAGCCTAGGGGCTTAAGTCCTTGGGAATAATATTTTAATATTATTCCAAAAGACATGTGAATTATATGTTTTTATCCTAAGTCCCTGGCAAGGGGAAAAACATGTGCAAAGGGGATGCATGCTGATGGAACGCATGCAGTTTCATGGGTGACAAGTGTCAACCCAGGTGCATGAAAATAAAACGACTGAGATGAGCCATGATGGGGGTTCTTTTCCCATTCCACCATCGACCATCTGAAGGGGGAGCCGGTTTGACCTCTGCAAGAGACCCTCATTCAATTCTGAAATTGGGGGAAAATCCTGTGTTGATTTCGGGGAAAGCCCGTGTTTGTTTCTGAAAATATAGTACACCCCCTTCTGTTCTGAACCGTTGAGTCTGAGTCGACCCTTGCGTGGAAAGCTTGTCACGCATCCTGAAGAACTAGAGCATGAGTCTATCCTGTGTTTCTAGATTGAGAAAATGGAAGTGTCCCATTCTTGCTGAGCCTGGTTATGCTGTTGCGCCTATCTGTTTCTACCCTGGGGTGTTCGTGTATGGGTTCCAGTGTATTGTAGTGGTCGTGTAGTACTTGAACCGCGTGGCTTACTAGCCAGTGTGAGTCTGTGATGAGCCTGTGTGTAACCTCTCTCTAGGTGAGGGAGGTGATTGTTGTTGGAAAAGGTAGGTTGTCAGGCCTGCAAGCAACTCCCTCCAGGTGAGAGAGTTGCTAGGAAGAGGTTTCTCCCAGAGAGAGTCCAGCACCAGCTTCAGGCTCTAAGACTTCCTGATCCAGTCTGTTGTCGAGACCTAGAGAGGGAGGTGTAGCACCGATGGACTATGCTTGTGAAGGTGTATACTCCCGGGTGGAACAGGGATGTGGGGAATGAGATTCCAGGAGTAGTGGGCATAAGATGGCATCTTGGGAAGAATCCTTCCAGTTGTTCTGTGCAATTTTCCCTGTATCCTTAGCCTAGCCTAGGATTCCTTGCCTTGGGGTGGAGCTTAGTCCCAGCTCGGGGGTGAACCACTACTGAGATTGATGAGCAGTGTGATCTAAGGCTGGGAGGTTCAAGGAAGGCCTGCACTTGGTTGGTGGAATTACCACAGTATCAAGATGAGTACCAGATGATGTTTTAATTATGTTTTTTGCATGTCTGTGTATTTATATTTATCATGTATTCTGCTGTGCATATGAAATAATGTTAATGCCATGGATTTATTATGTTTGCAGTAATTTGATGCTGAACCTGAGTTTAAATGTGTTTCATTTGTTTAAAATGCATGTTATTCCCATTAATTCTGGAATGTTGGTAGTAGTTCTCTATTGACTGTAATTAAGTATGAGATTGTTATTCCACAAAGTAGCACCTGCCTGGCTGATGGAAAGGGGGCGTTACAACTTCAAATGAAAGGAGTGTTACAGTATGGTATCAGAGTGTTATAGCTTCAAGTGAAAGAGTGTTACAGAATGGTATCAGAGCCAAGGTTTCGACGCTGAGCCTAGATGGGCCAGTTGAGTGGTCTTTGGACCGAGGGTTTGAGGAGAAATTGTGTCTGGAGGACCAATTTCGGACCTTTGAATGCTTTGGAGTGTCAAGGAGTTACTTGACTGTGTTACCAAGCTTAGGAGGTGTAGCAGTGTTATGAAACCGCAGTCGATGTGGTATCTGGCCATAGGGAGAGAGGACTCCACACTAGAAGTGTTGGAGCCATAGGATTTGTTCGGGGGAAAGGACAACCCTCGTGACTGTCAGATCTCAAAAACGTGCGCAGGGTTAAAAAACCCTTTGGAGTTGCATAGGAACATGGAAAGCGCAATATGCGAAACCCCAAATTTTTTGGGACCATCCATCGGGGGGAACACGTGGTTGTCGAACGACGTTTCGGCACCCAAGAAACCAAAAGGGAAGAACCTTGTTTTCACAAGTCGCGAAATAGCGAAACCCAAAATTCTAAAATGATATACACCATAGATCGTAAGATAGGAACTTTACCATTGGATCAAGTGGAGGGGTAGACAGTAATTTCAGGATTTCGATAAATGGAAGTTTGAGAGGTGTGGATGCATGAACTCCCAATGCCTGAAACCCCGAAACACTGAAAGGATATGTGCCGTAGATTTGAGAAAGGTCTAATCGTTGGTTTCACTTGGAATGGACATGGACACATGAGTTTGTACCACGTTCCAGTTGGATAAAAGAAAAGTGAGCATGTTGGGACCTAATGACATCACCATAGATAACGTGGGCCCTCCTGAGGGTGCCACTCACCACTGTAGATGTGGAGACAGTTGTGCTATGTGGGCCTAAAGGGTAAAGTAAATCGAGATCTTGGGATTTGCAAAGGAGGAGCACGAGGACTCAACACTCCAACTCGCGAAGTCATGAGTTGCAAGAGGTGCTAGCACTTAGCCCTAGCCTACATTTATATGTAGTAGGTGCTAGCAAGGAGGGATCCATACTCGTATTGCATCTCAGGTATCGGTGTTTGGAGGAAGAAGAGTCAAGGGTATTCGACTCGCGAACTCGCGAAGTTGTGAAAGGTGACTTTGGTTTCAAGGGTAGGGAGAAAGAGGTAGGTATCACCCGAAAGTGAGTATGAGAGTCTCGTGGACCAAGACCCCGAAACCAGAAGTCCCGAAATTTGCAGAGCCAAACAGAGCTCAGAAAACTTAATGGAATCGAAACATTTTTCTTTTTCATGTTGGTTTATGAGTGTTGTAAGTTTCTTTAAGGTTTAAGGGCTTGACAAACTTCGGTTGATCGCACATTGTGTGTGAAGAGTTCAATGAGTGTTAGGACAACCGTGAATCTATGCTGAGTATAGAAATGGAAAAGGTAAAGATTGCCTCTGAAACAGAGGACAAAAGGGTAGGAAGGGATGTCAACTTGGGAGTCGAAGGATCAAACTCCAATGGGCATAGAAGAGAATTGGATAAGGAAGGACATATTATGAAACTCATTGAAAGATTGCAGAAAGATGCCCAGGCTCACTGAGCTGATAGATGAAATTTCATGAGGGTCAGGGATCAGAAGGGAGACTTCAACTTAAAAATGTTGAAGAACTTGGAAATAATAGAAAGGAATTTGGAGAAGAGGATTGTCTCAAGCAAGACAGAGAGTCGCAGGACCCCTTAGAGAAGAAGAAGATCAAAGAGTGGTAGCAGACATCATCGTCACTCCCCAAATCATTCCAGCAGGGAAGCGCATAGTAGTTCAAGCCTGTCCCCTACCAGAAAACACCGAAGATCTGGAGTCGATGAATTGAAAGGGGAGATGAACAATATTAAGCCTCCTACATTTGATGAAGAACATAAGAAGGAGGAAGATGCCGAAACATGGTTTCTTGGCATGAGGAAATATTTCCAACTGCAGAATTATTCCACTCATGCAGAAGGAAGAATTGTGATGTATCAACTGAAAGGAAAAACATCCATGTGGTGGGATCAGTTTGTGCAGGTGCAACACATCAGAGAGAAAGATATCACTTGGAAGGAGTTCAAGAGGTATTTCGAGAAGAAATACCTGACTAAAAGATACTATGACATAAAGATGAAGGAGTTCTTTGAACTCAAGCTAGGCAGCATGACCATTGATGAATACAAATGAAGTTTCTTGGAACTACTGAAGTATGTTCCATTCATCAAAGATGAGGCTGTCAAGATTCAGAGGTATCTGAGTGGACTGCCACCTTCCATTGGTGGCAAGATCCAGTATGATGATCCTAAGACTATGGAAGAAACAATAAGAATGGATAAATGATTATATGAACAACAAAGAGAAAAGCCTACCTTTCGGAAGGCTTGGGATGACCAGAAGAAGTTTAAAAAGAAACAGAGGCAGAAGGGAAACAAACCTCCCTTTTTCAGAAACAGTCTTCAGGGACAACCATCATTTAGAGAGACAAAAATGGATGAAGTGGGGGAACAAAGGCAGAGACAGACACCCATTCAGTGTTGGGGCTGTAAAGGGAACAACAAGTACAAAGATTGTCCCCATAAAAATGGCAAAGTAAGAAATATCCATACTATTCAGAAAGCTAAAAACATGGAGGACATGGGTAGTAGGATGCCAAGGATCTATGTAGCCCTAGACAACAAGCAAACATAATTTCAATCGCATATGATTGAAGTGGAAAGTATGATCAACAACTGACCATTTATTATTTTAATTGATTCCTGGGCTAGCCATAGTTATGTAGATCCTACGGTGGTGGAAAGTTTTCATTTATCAAGAAGCAAACATGAAAGGTCTTGGTTAGTGCAGTTGGCTACAGGAACCCAGAGAAAGGTCACTGAATTAGTTAAATCCTGTTCGATAGACATGAATGGATTGAGCACAAAGGTTGAATCGAATGTTCTACCTTTAGGCTCTTATGACTGCTTAATTAGGATGGACTGGTTGGACCAACACCATGCCCTCCTGGACTATAATAAAAAGAGGTTTACATGCCTAGATGGGGAGGGAAATTGGAAAAAAGTCCAAGGAATTCCCAGAGATGTGGCTGTTATAGAAATCTCAGCCATGCAGCTGAAGAAGTGTTACGGGAAAGGATATCAATTATTTGCAGCCCATGTGGAGGAAGCATCCAGAGATGAAGTCTCAAAGATTGGAGACCATGAGGTACTCACAGCGTTCAAGGACGTATTTCAAGAGGTACCTGGACTGCCTCTGAATAGAGACTTTGATTTTTCTATAAATTTGATGCCTGGAGCAGCTCCAGTGTCGAAAGCTCCTTATAGAATGAGTATGCCAGAGCTGAAAGAGTTGGAATTGCAGCTCGAAGAGATTCTGAAGAAGGGGTACATTCACCCCAACGTGTCACCTTGGGGTGCCTTGGTCCTATTCGTGAAGAAGAAGGATGGGACGTTGAGGCTGTGCATTGATTTTCGACAGTTGAACAAGGTAACTGTCAAGAACAAGTATCCTCTACCAAGGATCGATGATCTTTTCGATCATTTGAAGGGTGCGAAAATATTTTCGAATATAGATCTCAGATCAAGATATCACCAGGTAAGAATAAATGATGAGAATATTAGAAAGACCTCGTTTAGAATAAGGTAAGGTCATTACGAGTTCATAGTGGTTCCATTTGGACTGTCAAACGCACCTGCTGTTTTTATGTACTTGATGAATGGTGTATTCAGGAACTATTTAGACAAGTTTGTCATAGCCTTCCTGGATGACATCTTGGTGTATTCCAAGTGAGAGGAAGAGCATGAACAACACCTGAGGATAGTGCTGCAAGTGTTGAGAGAACACTAGCTGTATGCCAAATTGAGAAAATGCTCATTTTATCAAAGACAGATCCATTACTTGGGACATATTATTTCAAAAGAAGGGATCGTTGTGGATCCTGAGAAGGTTGAGGCCATCCGAGAATGGTCAGTGCCAAGGAATGTGATAGAAGTTATATCCTTTATGGGTCTAGCAGGCTATTATAGAAGGTTTATCGTAGGATTCTCAAAGATATCTCACCCTATCACTTCCTTGCAAAGGAAGGAGAAAAAGTTTCAATGGATTGAAGAGTGTGAAGAGAGTTTCCAACGATTGAATCATCTGTTAACCAATGCTCCAATATTGAGAATTGTAAATCCAAATATGGATTTCGTGGTGTGCACAGATGCATGTAAGGAAGGGTTGGGAGGATTTCTCAGCCAATATGCATTTGTAATCTGTTATGAGTTCAGGAAATTGAAAGAGCATGAAAAGAATTATGCCACTCACGATTTGGAGCTGGCAAAAATCGTCCACACTCTGAGGAAATGGAGAAATTAACTCATGGGAAGAAGATTTGAATTGACAACAGACCACCACGGTCTAAAATATTTGTTTGACTAGCCAACCTTAAATGCTAGACAAAGCAAGTGGTTCGTGTTTCTGTGTGAATATGACTTTGATATCAAACATATCAAAGGAAAGGAAAACAAGGTGACTGATGCACTTAGCATAAAGGTGCATGAATTGCATTCTGCAACCATTAGCATGTACAAGACTGATATTAAGGATAGAATTTTGGAAGTTGCAAATGAAGATTTGTAGTAAAAAGACTTGGTAGCAAAGCTACAACATAGTGAGAGACTAAAGAAAGAAGAAAATTACACCTTGGAAGATGATGGAATACTTCTGTACAAAAACATAGCATATATACCCAATGTCCAGGATTTGAAGTTGGCAATTCTAAAAGAAATGCATAATGTGATGTATGATGGACACCCTGGATATTAGAAGATTGTGGCAGCAATCAAAATCCATTACTTTTGGCCAGGTTTGAAGAGGGAGATCGTGGAATACATCGCCAGATGTATGGAATGCCATAAAGTTAAGGCTGAGCATAGGCACCCAGCAGGGTTGCTGCAACCTTTACCCTTTCTGGAATGGAAGTGGGAAGTGGTGACCATGGATTTTATTATAGGATTGCCCAGAACGAGCAAGCAACACAATTCAATCATGGTGGTGGTAGACAAGCTCACAAAAGCTGCCCATTTTATTACACTAAAAATGACTCACAAGGAAACATATATTGTTGACATCTTCTTAAAAGAAGTGGCACACTTGCATGAAATTCCTAAGACGATTGTGTCTGATAGGGACCCAAAATTCACCTCGAATTTCTACAAAGGATTGTTCAAAGGATTCAGAACGAATCTGAATTTTAGTACAACATATCATCCCGAGTCTGATGGATAGACAGAGAGGGTGAACGGAGTAATAGAGGACATGCTGAGAATGTACTTGATGGACAAACCATCAAGATGGGAAGACTACCTGCATTTGGTATAATTTGCCTACAATAATGGGTATCATGCATCATTGAAGATGAGCCCATTTGAAGCACTTTATGGAAGAAAGTGCAATAATCCAGTGAGCTGGGATAATCCAGCTGATAGAACAGTAATTGGGCCAGAGTTGCTCAAGGAGATGGAGGACCAAATGATAAAAATTAAACAGAATTTGAAAGATGCCTAGGACAGGCAGAAAAGTTATGCTGATAAGAACATAACCGATAGAGAATACAAAGTGGGTGATCATGTTTTCCTGAAAGTGAAAACTAACAGGAGTTCCCTGAAGCTGGAAAATTACGCCAAGTTGGAAGCCAGATTTTGTGGGCCATTTGAGATCCTAGAAAGGATTGGGCCAGTTGCATACATGCTTGCATTACCTGCATCTATGAATGTACATAATGTGTTTCATGTTTCATTGCTTAAGAAATATATACTTGATGCTAATCATGTTATCGATTGAAATGTGATTCAAGTGGAACCAGAAGGTGTCCTGCAAGTGCATCCTATGCGCATATTGGACAGGAAAAACAAACAGATCTGGAATCGAGCCATAGAGCTTGTAAAGGTCCAGTGGACCTGGTACAGTCCCGAGGATGCAACATGGGAGAATGAAGATGTTATGCGGGTAGAGTACCCACATCTTTTTGAAAATTTTGAAAAGCTTACAGATATAGTGTAAAGTTGCACTGAGGACAGTGCAAAAATAAGGGAGGGGGATTGTAATGTCCCCAAGGCCGAGCCCTGATGTAAATCATGTTGATGAAATGAATTTTAATTGTGTTGTATAGGTTGGTGAATCAAGTTATATAAGTTGGTAGGATTATGTGATTGTTAGGCCAGAGAGCCTAAGTGTTGAAGGCCAAGAGCCTGATTTTGTACATGTATCTATGCAGAGCATTAATAAAAATATAAACACCGCTGCGTGAAAACTGACCACAATGAATGAGTGATGGAGGAATAAGATTCCATAGAGTGGGCAAGGGATTAGGGGCTGGAAGGTGGGAAGAGGGGATAAGTGTTGAGCCTAGGGGATTAATTCCTTGGGAATAATATTTTAATATTATTCCAAAAGACATGTGAATTATATGTTTTTATCCTAATTCCCTGGCAAGGGGAAAAACATGTGTAAAGGGGATGCATGCTGATGGAATGCATGCAGTTTCATGGGTGACAATTGTCAACCCAGGTGCATGCAAATAAAAAGGCTGAGATGAGCCGTGATGGGGGTTCTTTTCCCATTCCACCATTGATCGTCTAAAGGGGGAGCCAGTCTGACCTCTGCAAGAGACCCTCATTCAATTCTAAAACCAGGGGAAAAGCCTGTGTTGATTTCGGGGAAAGCTTGTGTTTGTTTCTGAAAAGATGGTACACCCCCTTCTATTCTGAACCGTCGAGTCTGAGTTGACCCCTGCATGGAGAACTTGTCACGCATCTAGGAGAACCAGAGCATGAGTCTATCCTGTGTTTCTAGATTGAGAAAACGAAAGTGTCTTGTTCTTGCTAAGCCTGGTTATGTTGTTGTGCCTGTCTGTTGCTACCCTGAGGTGTTCATGTATGGGTTCCAGTGGATTGTAGTGGCCATGTAGTGCTTTAAACACATGGCTTACTAGCCAGTGTGAGTCCATGCTGAGCCTGTGTGTAACCTCTCTCTAGGTGAGGGAGGTGATTGCTATTGGAAAAGGCAGGTTGTCAGGCCTGTGAGCAACTCCCTCCAGGTGAGAGAGTTGTTGGGAAGAGGTTTCTCCCAGAGAGAGTCCAACACCAGATTTGGGCTCTAAGACTTCCTGATCTGGCCTGTTGCTGAGACCTAGAGAGGGAGGTGTAGCACCGATGGACTGTGCTTGTGAAGATGTATACTCCCAGGCGAAACAGGCATGTGGGGAAAGAGAGTCTAGGAGTAGTGGGCGTAAGATGGCATCTTGGGAAGAATCCTTCCATTTGTTCTGTGTAGTTTTCCTTATATCCTCAGCCTAGCCTATTATTCCTTGCCTTGGGGTGGAGCTTAGTCCCAGCTCGGGGGTGAACCACTGCTGATATTGAGCAGTGTGGTCTAAGGTTGGGAGGTTCGTGGAAGGCCTACGACTGGTTGGTGGAATTACCACAGTATCAAGATGAGTACCAGATGCTGTTTTAATTATGTTTTTTGCATGTCTGTGTATTTATTTATCATGTATTCTGCTGTGCATATGAAATAATGTTAATTCCATGGATTTATTATGTTAGTAGTAATTTGATGCTGACCCTGAGTTTAAATGTGTTTCATTTGTTTAAAATGAATGTTATTCCCATTAATTCTGGAATGTTGGCAGTAGTTCTCTGTTGATTGTAGTTAAGTATGAGATTTTTATTCTGCGAAGTAGTGCCTGTCCGGCTGATGGAAAGGGGGCGTTACAACTTCAAATGAAAGGAGTGTTACAATATGGTACCAGAGCGTTACAGCTTTAGGTGAAAGAGTGTTATAGTCCCAATATTTAAATTTTCCATAAGTTCTCAATTCATAACAATCTATGCAATCACAACTCATAAACAAAACAACCTCTCCACTCAACAATCTGTTTTAACAAAGCGCTGATCTTTTATTTCTTTTCTTTCCTTTAAAATAAAAATAAAAAAAATGCACAACAATATGCTCGACATCCATCCCTGATAGTCCATAGTGCATCACAATAATAATCAACATCCATTGTTTACCAATTTACAATCGTGCCTAATTAAAATATACACAGGTCTTTTTTTCAAATATGAACAATCTTCCAAAATATGCCAGATTACACATCGTCTTCATCATATCAATCGACAAGATCTTGTAACCCGAGCCTTATCATTGTTGATATAACTTCCTTTTAAAACCATTGTTAATCTGTACGATGATCCAATAATATATATGAAGCAAACATAACCAATTACACACAAGCATCATTTTTTAAAATTAGCCATAACCCTAATTGGGACTAGCAAAACACACAGGTGTTTCCAATTACAATCAAGACCATGCTAGTAAAAACACAGTGAGTGAAACCATAATGAAAGAAGATAGTTCTCGACTATATGAAAGCACCTATAATTGTTCAACCAATTTTATCATAGAAATATGAGACAGAGAATCGATGAAAAAACTCCATAACCATTCCACTGATAAACTCATATTTAACAACCAAGAAGGTTCACGATGGGATAAAATACAGTTAGAAATCCAATCAGGTCTGTCAAAATCAAATGCAGGGAGGCAACAAGAGTGCTCTCATATTTTAACCATATCACAAAGAGCTAGAGGTCTTTCGAGAATTATCAATCATAGGGAAAATACCCTCGAAAAAGATACAACAATGGGCCACACAATCCTTTTATTACTCCAAGTCCTCGACAAGACCAATGATTAACACCCGAGGAGAGAAAAGGCAGGAATATAATAACCCAATGCACATAGTGCATTTAACACTTGCAGAGGAGAGGCAAAGTTAATTGAACATTGAAAATTATTAAAAGAGCACATAGAGATATAACATCTCTATCCATTTACTTAAGAGCCGAACAACCTGACAACAATACTAGTGAGGACGCATACATCCTTTTGACATAACGCCAAGATATAACTTGTATCATCCCACAACCATACAATAAATATTAATGTTATGGACACCCCAAGACTGGATCTTGGGATACTTCGATGAAAAGACAATAATAATGAGCCAATGACCATGACTCGTGGTTTGAAGAAATAACACAACTACTAGAAATCTGAATGTGACTAGATAAGGGTTACAATCATGACTATGAGGAAACAAAATAACCAATGATAACACACAAAATGAAACACTCCACCATCAATATAGAGTGATATGTACCACATTCACTTATTATCCACAGAGACCCATCATGATATTAAACTAACCGAGAAACCAATCAGTGCACAACTTAAACAAAACCCAATTATTTTGCTTGCAATCCAAAACATTTTACAGTCATCACAGACAGATATAAAACACATTTACAAAGTCGAAATTCTTAGGAACACATAGAATCCAAGCATCATTGAGCCATTATTTGTTCATACAATAGAGAATACTTCATGGATGGAGAGAAAAATAATCATACCTATAGAAAAACACTTAAAAGGGCAAATTGGCCGAGCCTTCGTTTTTCCAAGAGCCCAAAATGCGGAGCTTCACAGCCAACAAGCTGAAAATGCAACAAGAAACAAGGCTAGGGTGATGACCGATAAGGGGAGTATGGAGTGACGTGCAGTAAATGCACGTCGCTTCCATCTCCTGTCCTATTCAATTCGAAATATGAGACATCCAAACATTCACCAATCAATTAAACCATGTATTTAATGCCAAACCATTTCAAATCTGCGACGATATCCTTTGCATAGCACACCACCCAATATCATTTACACGTTAAGCCTTGGCACAATTCCATGCCATCATACATATTGCAATGTTATATGCGCCCAATTCAACTCTAATGAAAACCACATAGCCCACTAACCAACCATATTATAATAGTTAGGACTAACACTAACATCCTTTTACTTTTCCATTTGCATATAACCCTTTATCATAGCTCAAACATAACTTCTTTCCCTTTAGGATTTTTTCATAGGTTTTTCTTTCCTTGTTTTGATTATGTTATCACTAATATATATCTTGCATATATGTGGCTAGGTAATCGATCACAATGATTAGTGACATTGTTAAATCTTAGAAACTGTAAATACATGCCCATCATAACAATAAAGATGTTTTGGATC
>JASDQU010305913.1:56177-68618 GCA_032191745.1 Picea mariana | reverse complement strand
AAAAAATGAGGGTCTTTGCAACAACCATCTAACTTTGCCAATAGGTCAATCCTCCTATTTATAACATGTTATTAACTAAAAATAACTATTAAATTCCAACTAATTCAAACAAAACTCGCCACATGGCGCTTTCTTCTATCAGTATTTCTAAGAGTCATCACATGATCTCACATAAGTGGATGAATCTTCTCATATTTCGACCACTTGATGAAGAGATCCTCGCATGTGTTAGCATACGGGAATCTATGTTGTTCCATTGGGGAAAAAATAATCTCTCTTATCTCTATTGATCGTGCCCGATACTTGACTATTCTGGCACTTAACTTTTGCAACATAGCTCGAGCTTTGATCGGGTGCTCCATGAACTACCACACTTGTCCTGAAACCATGTCTATAACCTTTGCTATTTCCTCGACCCATGATGAGTCTTGTTCAGTGTGTGATTTGACTATGTCGCACAAATTGACAAAGTCATTGGGTGTGCCAAATTCAGGGAGGCTGATGTCTCTCATTGCTCGGTAATATTGGTCCATCTTTTCTGGCCCATTTCTCTTGGATTTCCCAATGAGGTTCCTGAGCCATTTTAACCCGATATTCAGCCAATTTCCTTATGTGGTTGATGCTGCTTTTCCTTAGCACCCGAATGTTGTGCTCTTCGACGTCTCAGCCTTGTTACACCATGTTGATATAGTCAATCCTTTCCACGGATTGGTGAACTTTATCGTACCACCTCTCCATATCCTTTCACGTCACCAGTTCCATGAGGGTGTCTTCTTGAAGCTCGACTATCCTTGCAGTGAATAGGTGTCGTTCATCTGTAAATTTGTTGTAGGCCTCCTGGAATTCACTTCTCAGGAACACCGAGTCCTGTGTGGTGTCCTGGTAATATTTTGCCAAGTTGCAAAAATGTTCTAATTCCTTCAGAGAAGTAACCAATTCCTCCTCATCCCTTTTTTCTCTGTCCAGGGTGGCATCTGTGATTTCCATCCCTGCATCGAGATGTTTGGATGTCTTAGCATGCTTTGTGTTAATAATATTTTCCTCTTTGGTGATAAGGATGGAGCGATATAGAGTGATCCTCCTCTTCTTGGTGGTTCTCTGCACAATAGCTTTCCTTTTCTGGTCATAAGAGATGGCATGTATGTCAATGACTTCATCCACAGGTTCAGGGATTTACTGATCTCCCCAAGCAAGCATATTTCCTAGGCTCTTGATGGTGTATAATTGTTCAAGATTGGGTTCTTGAACTTCCTCCATGTGTTCAGAGGGTCCGGATTCTGTTTGTCGTTCATCAGGAGGGTGAGTACCAATTGAAATTGAGGCGTTAGGGGTGTGATTAGTACTTACTTGATAATCGATCATTGGGATGCCGATTTATTGACGTGGAGATTCTTCCTTTTGTTCATTCGACCTTCGCTCATCCTTTAGACTATCTGCTTGGGTTTTAGGTGCATCGGGCTGATCAATGTCTAAGACACTCTTGACCTCTTGTTCACTCTGTGGAAGATGAATTTGAGCATCGAGAGATGGGGAAGATGCCTTCTCTGGCTCTTTTTCCTCTATGATTTGTACAGAGGTCACTAGGGATACCTCCATGCTCTCTTCATCATCATATATGTTTATCAATTCGCTGAGGGGGTTTGGTGCACTTGCTCCCCTTGATGTTCTGACTATCTATGAATGAGTTGAAACACCTCCCGGTGATCCAGCTTATGGAATTACAGTTTCATGGTTGTTTAACTCAGGGATTTCATCAATTTCTATCAGTTCAGGGCCGCTTGGGCATGTCTGGATTTCATCTAGGTTGTTGGCAAAGTACCCCATCATTCGTGTGAGGTTTGGGTAGTCTTGCAACTGATCAATTATTCGCTGTGCCTATTTGATCATGAGAATTCCCCTTTTCTGCGTGTCTTATGTCATAGGGAAACCTCTATCCTGCACCAGAGTTGCTAGGGGAACCTCTGCTGCATTTGCCGCTATCATTTCTTCCCTAGCTTTGAGGGCCTCTTGAGCAGATTTATCTATGGTCGTCTCCATTTCATCTAGGCTCGTGACTTTGAACCTAGTCATTTTGGGGCCAACCATCCTGTTGAGAACTCAACACAACCTAAATATTATACGTAAAATTTCACTTTTTGGGTACCACTTGATCTTTTGGCATTGTCTGATATGAAAAATGTGTCCTTTGCTTATCATTTTCTATTCTCATTAAGTCTTTAAAAGCTTGCTTGGACATGTGAAAATCATTAACTTAAAAGACCAATATCTAAATTAGAGAAATGACAGTCAAAGTTTTCCTAGACGTGCTTAAGGATTTTGGCATCTGGAAGGATTAAGCGTGAAAGAAAACGCTAGAGAGAACCAAAGTTGCCGAGTCCCAATCTTTCTTAGCATCAGTAGATGCAATTTTTTTTTCATGATAAGCACCACCAAGAATATTGTCGATGACCGATCAATTCAGCATCGACGAAAGGTTAAAGAATAAGAAATGAATGAAAAATGAAATAATAATCACTGACCTATGATACATTTTCGGTATCGGGATATTCGAAGGACAATAACCCACGAAGAAACTGTGTGCTAGTTTTATTCCCGAAGGCTGATCCCCGGTACTCTCTTGGCATCGACAATCGTAGTGCCAAGATCAATTTAGTGCATTCGACTTAAACAAAGTCCTGAGTCTGAATGTTACCCATAAGTTAAGTTCTTGGTCGTTAGTACCCTGTATCCTGAGTCAATGGTGCTGCGTCAATACTGTACGATGAAGTCAATCAACGTCAGGATTTTTCTCAAGAGGATACCGATGAAAACGTGCATAAGAATATTTCCTATTCTTGATCTGCCCACTAAGAAGACGATGCGATGGGGCATTTTAGATATGATAGATACGATGCATTTAAAGGTTAATTAATTCCAGAATCTCACACTAGTTGCTAATTCGTGTGCGAATCAAAAGGACCGTTTAAACTTGTTGATACAGTGCATTCCCCCCGTGCCTCCGCCATCAACCCATGTAGAATTTATTTGTAGAGATTTGGAGGTAGATTGTTTTGAATTTCACACATTAATCGCATTAATTGGTTGATATTGTTAGCACCAAAAGTCACCTATGGATTGAGACAAAGTTAAGCCTGATACCCATCAGAGTTTTAAGTCACAAGTTTGTTATAAGAGGGTCAAATGGGCACAATCTCAAGCAAATATCATTTTAACTCGGAAAACCGGACTGATATGCACGAGCAGGTGAGGTCTTGGTTTAACTTCAGTCAGTAAATTGTAGTAAGGGTGAGTAGGAGGAAGACTTCAGTGAGAAAATGTAGAGGTCTATCGAGGACATCAGGTCATCCAACATCCCAAAGAGGAAAAATTTAAATGCAAGATCTTCTTGAATTTAAATCTCAAATAAACTAAAAGGAATTATGAAAACAATATAATGAAACATTCACCATAATACAATCATAATAATTCATGTAAATTAATCAATCATGAACTCTTTC
This sequence comes from Picea mariana, assembly GCA_032191745.1. Classification (NCBI taxonomy): domain Eukaryota; kingdom Viridiplantae; phylum Streptophyta; class Pinopsida; order Pinales; family Pinaceae; genus Picea; species Picea mariana. The sequence goes on along the minus strand of JASDQU010305913.1, from coordinate 65,121 downwards.
AGTATCAGAGGCAAACAAGATGTAGTAAGGAAAATTGACTGTTATTAATAAATAATTCTCAAATATAGATACATAACCAGAAGCCAAAGGCTTTACTAAAACTTTACCATACGGGAGATTTTCTCTACCATCAACCCCTTACAAAAATGAAAAAAATGCCTACATATACTTACAATGAGCTCCATACCAAAGCGCGCTCTGGTCACTGTATTCAAGGCCTGATGTTTCAGTCTTCTCCTTTTAGGCTACACTTACATTCTTTTGTCAGACGAAATCTTGGATTAGTATGGCTCTGGCAGGAAAATTCATCTGCAGAGGTACCACAGGCTGACCACTCCAGAACCCCATGCATTCCATTTATGTGGTGAAACGAGGTTTCAACCACCTGCTTTATTCTCATTAATTTCCTTTATAGGGATCAAGACGAGGCCCGATGCCCATGAATGTTCAAGGCAATTTCACAATCCCCCTCGATTAATCTTAGTGCTTTGAGGATACACAGTTATTATCCTGTGACCAATTCGAGTGCTATAGCCTTCCGCACAGCTCTTCGTATCTCCTCATGCGACCATGAACCGTGACCTCATGCTTAACCAAATGGAACTTCGGTACTTTGCATATTGGGAGTTCTCACTCCCCTTGTTTTTAGAAGTCCCAATGCCTAATATTGCGAAATGGCTCCTCCAGATCAATGATCAGATTTTTCTAGAAACTAACGGCCACGATCATCCCGTTGAACAACCCTGGCCATGCATCCTTCACCTTCTTTGGCCCCACTTTCCATATTACCCTGGGGCTATGACCATGTGCTTATCCTATGCGAAATCTTGGGGCTTCACATTTTGAAAATTTTCCCTCCCCTTGACTCCCAACACTGCGATGCCCGAAATTGCGAAACTGTCTATTTAGATTGACAGTCGAATCTGTCTTACATACGATGACTGAGGTTTCTAGTGACGAGCACTTTCCACTTGGCATGGAACTCCACCTGGACATGGGCTATGACCCTAGGCTAAATCCTTAGGTGCTTCACAATTTCGCCTATCGGGAATATGCGTATTGTTTTGTGCTAAAACCTCCAATATGAAAAATCACGATTTCACATTATCTACTGCCACGTGCCCCTCTGCTTTGGATGACCCAGATGAAATTTTCATTGTGGGACCTACTACTATCAAAACTTCTAGTAAGACCTTTCTTTGGCCTGGATCCTGTGCCACTTGTCCTCCCTGATGGACGGACCAGATCTATTCGTGACCTCGGCCATTCGGGATAAGCCCTTGCCTCATTTCAAAACTCCCGATAGTCATTTTTGCGAAACTTCAGATGACTGCCACCTGTCTCCTCAATATCTATGACCCAGATTAATTCTTTTCTTGACCTTTGATCTTGGGCCTCTCCCCTGGCACTAAACTTAGAGAAAATTCACGACCCTGACTACTTGATGACCGCCGATCTTCTCCATCGGATGGATCCTCACCGTTGAAAACTGATTTTTTCTTTCTCGCTTGATTTGTGTCACTATTTGACCGCTCTCAGTGCTACGGACTCTGATAATGAATACTTAGATGACATGAATGGGGTTTGGGAAAACAAAGGCTTAGTGATGGAGGTAAAGGGAGAAGTGATCACCCTTTGGAAGAGATAGAGAAACTCAGGGCCGATATTTTTCAGGCAATATTGACAGGGAAAATTGGTCGATCGAAAAGGATGAATGCAATAAAAGAAAAATACGTGCCGGGAGGGAAAAGAAAACTATGATCGGGTCTACAAAAGGGGAAAAGACAAGAAAAATCAAAAACTTAGGCCAAAAACCACAACCTACAAGAACATTACGAGATTTAGCACTAACAGATACGACTGGTAGGATCTCTCCCATTATATTCTGTAAGTCATTGAAAACAAGGTTATTCTGTGTGCGAAGGAATCCAGATCATCTAGAGGAGCGAGACGAGCAGCCCAGGGATAACTTCAAAGGTCCAATGAGTATAAAAACAATAGTTTAGCAAGTGTTACAGACATGTATCGGTCTATGTATGTTTTATGCTTCGTTTCATACATCTTATCTAATGTCACTCTGTATGCCTACCTAAATATTGTTTTCGGTTGTAGGAATGATGCCTCTAAAGAATCCCACCACAAGGAAATATCCAAGAGCACCAAAACTATAGGAACTAGAGGTGGGAGAAGGTTCCTCCCCAATAGCGGCGAGACATTTGGAATTCTCTCTAAAACTGATGTCCATCATCAAAACTGCCACCAAGAAATATTTTGTTCAACCCCCAGCCTTTGGAGACATAGAGGTGAACATTGGGACCAAGATAGTATTCCCATGTTGGGAAGAAATTTTCAAGAAGATTAAGTGGGAAGAACTCCCTGAATATACCCCGCATAGGGATCCTGATATGAGAAGACTTGAAGATGAAGTCCTCCTGAAAGTCTGAAAGGCGTACCTACACATGGTGGCGAGCAGGACTCTAGAATTTCCCTGCATTGAACTCCTGAAATGGATTATTGATCACACTAACACACAAAAATGTTTAATTAATAATGACAACGGTGGGTGTTTCGGGGTTTTCCTTCGAGTAGAAGTGCAAAATTACTACAAGCTCAGAATACTGACTTTGTTTTGAGCTTCTATGAGAAACATGACACCAGTAAGGTGATGTCTTCTTGGTGGAGAGAGGATAAAATGTTCACCAATCGGACCTTCGATTGGTACTCGACAGCCAAACTTAGAGAGACTTACATCTATCTAATGGCCCTCCTCTGCAGCTTGCATGGGGAAAAATACTGCTTTAGGTTTTCAGAAGCTTGGATGCCTCTAGCGTATACCGTATCTGTTTCTGGGATAGGTTTTAACTAGGGTGCAATCATCTCCAAACAACTGAGCACCTACATTCGACAAGCTTAGATGTTGAAAGAAGGAGAAACACCATCCTTTTACATGGCATCTTATCTTCTGGACATCATCTGCACCAGAAATGATTTTTCTAAAATGAACTTAAGCTGGCATACCTCAGATCTCCTAGTCCATGTTTATTTTGGCATCTTGTGGGAGAATATGTACAAGAAATCCTACTCTCTCATCTGTGACCAGTTTATCGCACACATTCATTTGTTGTTCAAGAAATAATTCCCAAGGTTGTCGAGCACAGCCAAAAAGATTATATTGAATATTGGCCACTGGTATTTGGATGAGCGTGATACCTACATTAGGGTTTTCAATGCCACCAGAGCACCTCATCTGCTACCTGTACATGTCCCTGATCGACTAATAGTCGGGGAAATATGTTATCAAAGATTCCTGGAAGGTTACAATGCTACTTTGGTAAAGGATAAGAAGTGGGATTTCATACCCTATGGGTTCCATATTGGTTTCTACATGGTAAATGACACTGTGCAGACCAAGCAAGAAGAGTTAAGCCAATTGGAATTCTGATTCTAGACTGTTCATTTTCATAAGCATGACCCAAAAGGTCTAGTCCTTAAGAACACATCACAAGTATCGTCATGCTATCCATACACCCATGATAGGTTTGAGGATGAAATCTTCACCGAAAATGCTCAAGACTGGGAGGAGGTGGTGGCAATGATGGCTGACCCAAAGGCAAACAGATTCAAGGCTATGATTTGGGATGAGCAAACAACAGTCCTGGAAAAAATAGTTCATAAGACCATAAAGACAAGAGAAGAAATGATATCAGTCGGAGCGGTGGGATCTCCCTAAGGAACCACTACAACGACAGGGATTTCCCAAGTAGCCCCAGTACAAGCTAAGAATTCCTCTGAAGTTCAAGATATACAGGGGATGGGAGGACTCATGTATCAACAGGACCAACTGTTAATGAAGTGGATGCAGGATAACCCGGACCTCATCATAGTGCCAAAGATTCCGACCAAAATCCCAGTAGGGGCGAGCGGCCTTGATTCCATAAACCCTAGTAATGACAACAGGTCAAATAACCCTGATTCCATAAGGTCACCAGTTGGATCATCAATAGGTGCAACGATTCAACTAGAGGTGGGGTGAATATCAGTGGAAGCAGGCGCGCCTAATCCTTTGAGTGAATGTATATATATATATAGTGATTATGAGAGCTCGAAGACATCTCTCGGGACCCTTGTGCAGATCCAAGAAGAAAAGGGACCACAGAAGGTCACTTCACCTGATCCCAGGGTTCAAACCCAAGAGATCCCAGAGAAGGAAATAGAAACCGAAAATGCTCCCGACACGAAGAGGCATAATGTGCCAGAGACCCGAGCAGACGATCTGAAAGACAAGTCAGAACCAGACGAGCCAAAAGGAGGATCCCCACAAAAGGAAGTCGATGATTCAACTACCGACGAGCAAGTAAATATTGAGTCTTTTCCTGACACCCCTATCCTGCTCGATACTCAAATCCCCAAAAAGTGATAGGTAGAGGCTGGGCCTTCGGAGCACAACAAGGAGGTTCAAGAACCTGACCTGGAACAGATATATACCACCAAAAATATAGGAAACACACTCACATGGGGTGATCACCAGATTCCTAAACCTGTAGACGAGGTAGCCGATATTTATGCAATCTCTTATGACCGAAAGAGGAAAACCATAGTCCAACAAACCACGAAGAAAAGGAGGATCACATTGGATCACTCCATCCTCATCACTACAGAGGATAATTTGATAAACATTGAAAATGCCAGAACATCTGAGCTCATTGGCGTGGGGAAGGCACTCTCAGATGCCACTCTAGACAGGGCAAACGGGATGAAAAGGAGTTACTTGCCACACTGAAGGATCTAGAACAATTGCGTCATCTGGATGAATACTATAAGGCCACCACTCAGACCATGGTTTATCTGAGAAGCGAATCTGAAGCAGCTTACAACAAGTTCACACACGAGCGACACATGTTCACTGTGAAGATAGTCGAGCTCGAGAAAGACACTCTCATGGCACTCGCAACATGCAAGGATATGGAGCGATGGCATGAAAGGGCACAACAAGCCTTAGAAATAATTGAATACATATTTGCAGTCTAGCAGGGTCGAGATAAATAAGAACACAACATCCTAATGTTGGGAAAAAGTAGTCTTGATCGTATGAAGCTATCGGAAGAGTATTGGGCTAAGATGTCTCAGGAACCACAGAGAGAAATTAAAAATAAATTGGAAAAATGAGAGAAACATTGGGGTAAAATAAACAAAGCAATGAAGGATATATGACTCCCCGAGTTTGGCAACCCCGACAACTTCATTGACCTATGCGACATAGTCGGGTCGCATGCCAAGTAGGATTCACTATGGACTGAAGAGCTAGCCAAGGTGACTGATATGTCGCCAATAAAAGTGAAAAGATTTATGTAATATCTGATGAAGGCTCAAGCCATGCTACAATAGTTAAGCACCAGTCTAGTGAAGTACTGAGCGCATGCAATGGAGCTCAGAGGATTCTACACAGATTCGATGGAGAAACACAAGTTTCCATGGGCCCAAACATGTGAGTAGTTGTTTATTAGTTGGTCAGAGTATGAGGAAAGTCACCCTTTCAAGTGATATCTCAAGTTCACTGTTAAAGAAAGAAACTATTAGAAGAGGATGCCACGTGGAGAATTTTTATCTTGTTAAAACTACACTTAGTCGTTATTTTCAATTGGATTTTATATTATAAATAAGAACATCGACCAATTAGTATAGGGTGGATGGTTGTTGCAAGAAAATTTTATATTATAAATAAGAACATCGACCAATTAGTATAGGGTGGATGGTTGTTGCAAGAAAATTTTCTTTCTAGTTGTTAAGAATTATTTTCAAGCTTCCTTTGAATTGAGAAGTCCTTTTGGACTAGAGACAAGTTATTTTCATTAATTGCATGTGTGATTGGATGTGGAGAAGAACTATTTCCTATCTTGTTTCATGAATGATGTTGTAATGAGTAAGAGTAATTAATTTTGTTGTGAAGTTATCTAGTGCAATGTTTTTATGTTCTTTTCTTTAATGATGAAGATGAATCGTTGTGGTATTATGTGATGAATGATTATGGCAGATGAATTATTTTGCTTTCCATTATATTATTGCATATGTGTTTTCTTTCTAGTAATTTGTATCTCAGACAATAATTGGATGCTCACATTGTTAATGTATTAGTACTAGGCATGTGGTGTAAAATTGTTGTCTGCATGGTTTGAGTAGTGGGTTATCCCAAGTTCATCCTCTTCCCCTTAGTTAAGCTTAATTCTATTTTGTTTCCAAGTTGGTTTATACCAGCTTACATCTCATCTCGGTCCCACCCAAGAGAAAATAAAAAAAAGAGATAATCCAAACTAAAGGAAGAGCCTTCACAAGAAAACGTAAATCCCATCGATAATTTTGTTGGATCACGAGATTTGGAGAACCATTCCACTATTAAACGCTGTAGAGTCTAATTAGGCCTCGGTGGCAAGTTTGGTTCCTACTATTGAATCAATGGATTTAAGACCCATCAAAAGAATTGGCGCTAGAAGAAGGGCCTGAGAATGAATGGCTGGATATATATTCTACAGAGTATTTTAATCAACCTATAGATTCAAAACAACCCACATGCATGGCTAGTCATTCCCAAGACATCCCACACACGCTGAGTACTCCTAAAATGAGTAAGTCACCCTAGCCCGAGGAAGAACCTTTTCATCCTGAAATACCTTCCGCTCTTCCTCACGAGGAGGTAAATCAATTCAGAAGAATCACAAGAGCCTACGCTCGATAGATAGGTGTGTTGTCCTTATCTCCCATACTCCCTCAAAGAAAACAACAAAGCAGACCAATGGTTAGTACTCCCGACGAGGTTTTTGTGCACTCGGTAGAGGACATAATAGATTTCGCAATTACCAAAATCCAATATCCTCTTGATTTGATACCTATAACGCTAGCTGATGACGTCTCTGAACCAACGATTTTTCGGAAGAGGAGGAGTTTAACTTAGAGTCTGAAGATATTGAAGGCAACAACGACCATAATGATGAAACAGGGAACCCACCTCTGAACAATCAACCCTGGTTGGCCAGAGATGCTTTAGCCCTCCCGGGACCATGTCATAACCTTCCCCAACATCCAGAGAAGTTTCTTCTTAAGCTCGATCCTAAAACCTCTGGATTGCCGGAAGATCATATCAAGAAATTTATACTAGCGATCAGGCTTATGAATGTCTAACATGAAGATGTAGTATTCAGACTTTTCCCCTATATGTTTGATAATTTAGATTCCATGTGGTACTTCAATCTCTCGATATGATCTATAACCAGCTGGATGAAGTTCCAAAAATAGTTTCTAGACAAATTACTCGAGCCGGACGAGGGAAGCCTTGAGTCTGGAAACCTCATCAACTGCTTCTTCTAGTGATGCTGCTTAAGCGGATGTTTCATAACCTGCTGCCTTTACCAGGAACCTTTTCGACGGGAGGCGCGGATATTCAAGAATTGTTGAAGCAGAGGCAATACCAGGGAAAGAACCTCCTATCGAGTCCAAGACCTCTATCCCCAAGAATACCGGATATGAATGAAAAGAAAAGAAAGAGGCTCATCAAAGAAACTACTATGAGAGATCTGATGGCCGAGTTGTTTGCCACCACCATGAGCTCAAAATAAAGGGTCAAAGAATTCAATCAAATATTCGCGACCATCTTGAACAAGTTCCAGCCCAAAGTTAATCCAACTCATGAATTTCAAATCGAAGTTTATTCTAACACTCTCCCAAATTATATTTCCATGTTCGTGAAAAGGGCTGTTAAACAAACCCTAGCTAATAATTTTGAAGAAGCCAAAATGATAGATTTCTAGATGAAAGGGTGTAAAGAAGGCCAGGTTTCTTTAGTTAATAAAGAAGATCAACATCCTCCTAGGAGAGGACTCCTTTTGACTAGACCGTAGGGGAAACAAGTAGAACAAACTCCCTACAAGGGTAATGGAGACATAGAAGATCTACAACGCATGGTTAAGAAATTGCCAAATGAGATCATAGACATGAAGAGAAACGTAGGGGAAGGAAACCAAGGCCAAAGGCCGTATAAGCATTTCTTTAGAAGGAACCCACCATTCAAGGCGATTGAACCTCCCCCTACTAACTTAAATATCGATCTAGGGAATGTAGCATCTAATTCTTTATGCATGTATCACTAAGAAAACCACTTTGAAAGAGTCTGTCCTCAATGGGTGCATGGCATGAATTTGATGGCCAATTGGTTTCTAGACGAAATCTCCCTGACCGAACAATTGAGCAGTTCAGTTATGAATATTGCTGACCAGGAAGAGATTGATCCACCACAAGATAAAACCATGATGAAATGGGATCCTGACCTGATCATGCCTTCCCATGACTTGTTTGAGTCACAAGAACCACTCGTCGAGGTCTCGGTGGTGCAGACATGTAGTAAAGGTCCACCTACCTCAAGAGATATCATACCCAAAATTCAAGAAATAAGACAATTCCCGATCACTTGAAAGAACCTTTTTCTCCCAGCAAAAAACCTATAAGCATCTATACCCGAGAATCGTCCAAAATGGATTACAACGTAGTTGAAGATTTGAAGAAGTTAAGGGCTAACGTATCAATCATGGACATATGTAGGATCCCTTAGCAGAAGGAATTCTTTCTACAAGCTTTGAACTCAGTAGAAGACCCTACAAATGGCAATGGTCAGGAAAGAAATCTAGCTTCCACAGACCCAATAAATAAACCAATTGTGAATATTTGTTCAGAAGATAAGAAGGGGAAGCCTTTTGTCCCACCTTTCCTCTTAAGGTTTGAAATTTTCAACATGAACCTCCATAATTGTTTGGTAGATTCAAGAGCATCTTCCAATGTTATGCCCTTGTCTATTTGCAGAAAATTAAATGGCGTTCCTCTATAGAGCGACAAACATGTGATACAGCTAGACAGGACCCAGGTCAAAGTCATGGGGTAACTCAGGGATGTAATGATTAGA
>JASDQU010305913.1:34112-49090 GCA_032191745.1 Picea mariana | reverse complement strand
TAATGCTTGTCATAGAAAGTCTTTTTGCTGAGGGATTCTACACATGTCCATGAACGATATGTTTTCCTTCAAAATTTTCAAGTCTTCTACTATGTTGTAGTCTAGCTTGGGTGATTCTCATGTATGGATGTTTATAGGGTTTCTTCGGGGAGAAAAAGGTTCTTTTGGGTGATCAGGAGCTAGTCTTCCTCCCTAATTTTGGTTCGTAGTGAGGTTGGTTGAGAGAGTTTGAACCCTACTTCGTGTTTGTACAACCAAAACTTCTGTGGGTTGTTCTTGGACGTCAAATAGGTCATCAAAAGGCATAGGTAGATCAGGATCCAATATCAACATGGCTATTTCTTCTAGTGGATCAAACTCTTCCTGATCAACAATATTTATAGTTGAGCCGCTTGATTGTTCAGTTAGGGAAACTTAATCTAGAAACCGATTGGCCATCAAATTCATTGCATGCACCCATTGAGGGAAGTCTCTTTTAGAGTGATTCTCTTGATGATAGGTACATAAAGAGTTGGATGATACATTTCCCAAATCGATGTTTAAGTTGGATGGGGGAGGTTCAATTGATTTGAAAGGTAGATTCATTTTAAAGAAAGGATTATAGATCCTATAGCCTTGGTTTCCTTCCCCTGTGCTTCTCTTCATGTCTATGATTTCGTTTGACAACTTCTTGACCATGCGGTGCAGGTCCTCTATGTCCCCACTTCCCTTTTTAGGACCTTGTTTTGTTTGTTTCCCTAGGGGTCTAGTCAATAGTAATCCTCTCATGGGAGGAGGTTCAACTTCTTTTTTAACTAATGAGACCTGGCCTTTTTTACACCCCTTCATTTGGAACTCTATTGTTTTGGATTCTTTGAAATTCTCAGCTAAGGTTGGTTTGGTGGCCCTTTTCACAAACATGGAAATAGAAGTTGGGAAAGCATTAGCGTATAATTCGATTTGAAACTCCTTAGTAGGTTTAGCTTCAGGATGGAATTTTTTTAATATGGTGGTAAATATTTGATTGAAGTCTTTAACCCTTTCCTTTGAACTCATGGTATTGACGAACAACTCATCCATCAAATATCCTGTAGTGGTTTCTTCTGCAAATTTGCCTACAAAATCCTTTTGAAACTTAGTCCAACTAGTTATGGATCCTACAGGTAAGTTAAAATACCATGTGGAGGCGAATTCTTGAAAGTGTAGAGGATAAGCCTGCATACTACATCTTCATGTTGAACATTCATCAGTCTGATAGCTAGTATGAACTTTTTGATATGGTCTTAAGGAAACCTTGAGGTTTCAGGATCAAATTTAGGGAGTAACTTTTATGGATGTCGGGGTAGTTTATGTACTCATCCAGGGATGGCCAAGGAATATTTGGCCAACCAAGGTTGATTATTCTAATGTGGGTTTCCCCTTTCTTCAGCATGGTCATTGTTATCTTTCATGTCTTCATATCGTTCTGAGTCAAACCCTTCTTCTTCAGAAAATTCGTTGGGCTCGGAGTAGTTTCCGACTGGTGTTTCAGGGATTAGATTAAGTGGATGTTCAATTTTGGTGAGGGAAAAATATATCAGGTCTTCTACTGTCTACACAAAAACCTGGTCGTGGGACTCAACCACTGGCCTGGTTATTTGTTTTCTTCGAGGAAGTAACGGAGCTAAGGGAAGCGCACCGATCTATCGGGCATGTCGGGCGTAAGCTCTTGGGCGTAAGAGTAGGGTATATCAGGGAAAAAATGTTCTTCCTCATGTTGGGGTGAGTTACTCATTTCAGGAGTACTCAATGTGTGTGGGTTGTCTTGGGAATGACTAGCCGTGCATGTGGGATATTTTGAATCTACAAACTGTGTAAAATATTTTGTAAATAATATTGTCAGCCATTCATTCTCAGGCCCTCCTTCTAGCACCAATTTTATTGAGGAGTGCTAAATCTCTTTAACTCAACAACAAGAACCAAACCTGCCACCGAGGCCCAATTAGACTCTATAGAATTTAATGGTGGAAGGGTTCTCCAGATCTTGCGATCTGTCCAATTAATCGATGGGATTTATGTTTTCTTGTGAAGGCTTCTCCTTCAGTTCATACGTTCTCTTTTAGTATTTTTCTCTTATAGGTGGGACCGATACAATATACAAGCTGGTATAAACCAACTAGGTAATTAAAGTGGGGGAACTTAATTATTGAAGAAGGATGATCTTGGGATAACCTTTTTACTCTAGCATGCAGATAATGATTCTCTACCATGTGCCTAGTAATAATACATTAACTTGTTGGTATTCCAAATTGACTGAGATACAATTTATCAGAAAGAAAACATGCATGCGATAAACGATGGCAAGAAAAATAATTCTCTTAACTCTCATCATCCATCACATAATAACACAATGATTTACTTTTCATCATTAAAGATAAGAAATATAAAGCATTGCATCAGATAACTTATCAATAGTTTTAGAAGCTCTTACTCGTTACAACATCCATTCATGAGATGAAATTAGAAATAATTCTTCTCCACATCCAATCATACACACTTTTGAGGAAAAACAAAAACTTGTCTCTGGTCCCAAACATGACTTCTCAATTAAGGCAGCTTCAAAATAGTTCTTTACAAAATAAAAAAATGAGGGTCTTTGCAACAACCATCTAACTTTGCCAATAGGTCAATCCTCCTATTTATAACATGTTATTAACTAAAAATAACTATTAAATTCCAACTAATTCAAACAAAACTCGCCACATGGCGCTTTCTTCTATCAGTCTTTCTAAGAGTCATCACATGATCTCACATAAGTGGATGAATCTTCTCATATTTCAACCACTTGATGAAGAGATCCTCGCATGTGTTAGCATATGGGAATCTATGTTGTTCCATTGGGGAAAAAATAATCTCTCTTATCTCTATTGATCGTGCCCGATACTTGACTATTCTGGCACTTAACTTTTGCAACATAGCTCGAGCTTTGATCAGGTGCTCCATGAACTACCACACTTGTCCTGAAACCATGTCTATAACCTTTGCTATTTCCTCGACCCATGATGAGTCTTGTTCAGTGTGTGATTTGACTATGTCGCACAAATTGGCAAAGTCATTGGGTGTGCCAAATTCGGGGAGGCCGATGTCTCTCATTGCTCAGTAATATTGGTCCATCTTTTCTAGCCCATTTCTCTTGGATTTCCCAATGAGGTTCCTGAGCCATTTTTACCCGATATTCAGCCGATTTCCTTATGTGGTTGATGCTGCTTTTCCTTAGCACCCAGATGTCGTGATCTTCGACGTCTCAGCCTTGTTACACCATGTTGATATAGTCAATCCTTTCCACGGATTGGTGAACTTTCTCATACCACCTCTCCATATCCTTTCACATTGCCAGTTCCATGAGGGTGTCTTCTTGAAGCTCGACTATACTTGCAGTGAATAGGTGTCGTCCATCTGTAAATTTGTTGTAGGCCTCCTGGAATTCACTTCTCAGGAACACCGAGTCCTGTTTGGTGTCCTGGTAATATTTTTCCAAGTTGCAAAAATGTTCTAATTCCTTCAGAGAAGTAACCAATTCCTCCTCATCCCTTTTTTCTCTGTCTAGGGTGGCATCTGTGATTGCCATCCCTACATCGATATGTTTGGATGTCTTAGCATGCTTTGTGTTAATAATATTTTCCTCTTTGGTGATGAGGATGGAGCAATATAGAGTGATCCTCCTCTTCTTGGTGGTTCTCTGCACAATAGATTTCCTTTTCTAGTCATAAGAGATGGCATGTATGTCAACGACTTCATCCACAGGTTCAGGGATTTACTGATCTCCCCAAGCAAGCATATTTCCTAGGCTCCTGATGGTGTATAATTGTTCAAGACTGGGTTCTTGAACTTCCTCCATGTGTTCAGAGGGTCCGGATTCTATTTGTCGTTCATCAGGAGGGTGAGTACCAATTGAAATTGAGGTGTTAGGGGTGTGATCAGTACTTACTTGATAATCGATCATTGGGATGCTGATTTATTGACGTGGAGATTCTTCCTTTTGTTCATTCGACCTTGGCTCATCCTTCAGACTATCTGCTTGGGTTTTAGGTGCATCGGGCTGATCAATGTCTAAGACACTCTTGACCTCTTGTTCACTCTATGGAAGATGAATTTGAGCATTGAGAGATGGGGAAGATGCCTTCTCTGACTCTTTTTCCTCTATGATCTGTACAGAGGTCACCAGGGATACCTCCATGCTCTCTTCATCATCATATATGTTTATCAATTCACTGAGGGGGTTTGGTGCACTTGCTCCCCTTGATGTTCTGACTATCTATGAATGAGTTGAAACACCCCCCGGTGATACGACTTATGGCGTTACAGTTTCATGGTTGTCTAACTCAGGGATTTCATCAATTTCTATTAGTTCAGGGCCGCTTGGGCATGTCTGGATTTCATCTAGGTTGTTGGAAAAGTACCCCATCATTCGTGTGAGGTCTGGGTAGTCTTGCAACTGATCAATTATTCATTGCGCCTATTTGATCATGAGAATGCCCCTTTTCTGCGTGTCTTGTGTCATAGGGAAACCTCTATCCTGCACCGGAGTTGCTAGGGGAACCTCTGCTGCGTTTGCCGTTATCATTTCTTCCCTAGCTTTGAGGGCCTCTTGAGCAGATTTATCTATGGTCGTCTCCAGTTCATCCAGGCTCGTGACTTTGAACCTAGTCATTTTGGGGCCGACCATCCTATTGAGCACTCAACACACCCTAAATATTATACGTAAAATTTCACTTTTTGGGTACCACTTGATCTTTTGGCATTGTCTGATATGAAAAATGTGTCCTTTGCTTATCATTTTCTATTCTCATTAAGTCTTTAAAAGCTTGCTTGGACATGTGAAAATCATTAACTTAAAAGACTAATATCTAAATTAGAGAAATGACAGTCAAAGTTTTCCTAGACGTGCTTAAGGATTTTGGCATCTGGAAGGATTAAGCATGAAAGAAAATGCTAGAGAGAACCAAAGTTGCCGAGTCCCAATCTTTCTCAGCGTCAGTAGATGCAAATTTTTTTTCGTGATAAGCACCACCAAGAATATTGTCGATGACCGATCAATTCAGCATCGACGAAAGGTTAACGAATAAGAAATGAATGAAAAATGAAATAATAATCACTGACCTCCGATACATTTTCGGTATCGGGATATTCGAAGGACAATAACCCACGAAGAAACTGTGTGCTAGTTTTATTCTCGAAGGTTGATCCCCGATACTCTCTTGGCATCGACAGTCGTAGTGCCAAGCTCAATTTAGTGCATTCGACTTAAACAAAGTCCCGAGTCTGACTGTTACCCATAAGTTAAGTTCTTGGTCGTTAGTACCCTGTATCCTGAGTCAATGGTGCTGCGTCAATACTGTACGATGAAGTCAATCAACGTCAGGATTTTTCTCAAGAGGATACCGATGAAAACGTGCATAAGAATATTTCCTATTCCTGATCTACCCACTAAGAAGACGATGCGATGGGACATTTTAGATATGATAGATACGATGCATTTAAAGGTTAATTAATTCCATAATCTCACACTAGTTGCTAATTTGTGTGCGAATCAAAAGGACCGTTTAGACTTGGCGATACAATGCATTCCCCCCGTGCCTCCGCCATCAACCCATGTAGAATTTATTTGTAGAGATTTGGAGGTAGATTGTTTTGAATTTCACACATTAATAACATTAATTGGTTGATACTGTTAGCACCAAAAGTCACCTATGGATTGCGACAAAGTTAAGCCTGATACCCATCAGATTTTTAAGTCACAAGTTTGTTATAAGAGGGTCAAATGGGCACAATCTCAAGCAAATATCATTTTAACTCGGAAAACCGGACTGATATGCACGAGCAGGTGAGGTCTTGGTTTAACTTCAGTCAGTAAATTGTAGTAAGGGTGAGTAGGAGGAAGACTTCAGTGAGAAAATGTAGAGGTCTATCGAGGACATCAGGTCATCCAACATCCCAAAGAGGAAAAACTTAAATGCAAGATCTTCTTGAATTTAAATCTCAAATAAACTAAAAGGAATTATGAAAACAATATAATGAAACATTCACCATAATACAATCATAATAATTCATGTGAATTAATCAATCATGAACTCTTTCAGTATCAGAGGCAAACAAGATGTAGTAAGGAAAATTGACTGTTATTAATAAATAATTCTCAAATACAGATACATAACTAGAAGCCAAAGGCTTTACTAAAACTTTACCATACGGGAGATTTTCTCTACCATCAACCCCTTACAAAAATGAAAAAAATGCTTACATATACTTGCAATGAGCTCCATACCAAAGCGCGCTCTGGTCATTGTATTCAAGGCCTGATGTTTCAGTCTTCTCTTGTTAGGCTACACTTACATTCTTTTGTCAGACGAAATCTTGGATCAATATGGCTCTGGCAGAAAAATTCATCTGCAGAGGTACCACAGGCTGACCACTCCAGAACCCCATGCATTCCATTTATGTGGTGAAACAAGGTTTCAACCACCTTCTTTATTCTCATTAATTTCCTTTATAGGGATCAAGACGAGGCCCGATGCCCATGAATGTTCAAGGAAATTTCACAATCCCCCTCGATTAATCTTAGTGCTTTGAGGATACATAGTTATTATCCTGTGACCAATTCGAGTGCTATAGCCTTCCGCACAACTCTTCGTATCTCCCCATGCAACCATGAATCGTGACCTCATGCTTAACCAAATGGAACTTCGGTACTTTGCATATTGGGAGTTCTCACTCCCCTTGTTTTCAGAAGTCCCAATGCCTAATATTGCGAAATGGCTCCTCCAGATCAACGATCATATTTTTCTAGAAACTAACGGCCACGATCATCCCGTTGAACAACCCTGGCCATGCATCCTTCACCTTCTTTGGCCCCACTTTCCATATTACCCTGGGGCTATGACCATGTTCTTATCCTATGTGAAATCTTGGGGCTTCACATTTCAGAAATTTTCCCTCCCCTTGACTCCCAACACTGCGATGCCCGAAATTGCGAAACTGTCTATTTAGATTGATGGTCGGATCTGTCTTACATACGACGACTGAGGTTTCTAGTGACAAGCGCTTTCCACTTGGCATGGCACTCCACCTGAACACGGGCTATGACCCTAGGCTAAATCCTTAGGTGCTTCACAATTTCTCCTATCGGGAATATGCGTCTTGTTTTGTGCTAAAACCTCCAATATGAAAAATCACGATTTCACATTATCTACTGCCACGTGCCCCTCTGCTTTGGATGACCCAGATAAAATATTCATTGTGGGACATACTACCATCAAAAATTCTAGTAAGACCTTTCTTTGGCCTGGATCCTGTGCCACTTTTCCTCCCTGATGGATAGACCAGATCTATTCGTGACCTCGGCCATTCGGGATAAGCCCTTGCCTCATTTCAAAACTCCCAATAGTCATTTTTGCGAAACTTCAGATGACTGCCACCTGTCTCCTCAATATCTATGACCCATATTAATTCTTTTCTTGACCTTTGATCTTGGGCCTCTGCCTTGGCACTAAAATTAGAGAAACTTCACGACCCTGACTACTTGATGACCGTCGATCTTCTCCATCGGATGGATCCTCACCGTTGAAAACTAATTTTTTCTTGCTCGCTTGATTTGTGTCGCTATTTGACCGCTCTCAGTGCTACGGACTCTGATAATGAATACTTAGACGACATGAATGGGGTTTGGGAAAACAAAGTCTTAGTGATGGAGGTAAAGGGAGAAGTGATCACCCTTTGGAAGAGATAGAGAAAATCAGAGCCGATATTTTTCAGGCAATATTGACAGGGAAAATTGGTCGATCGAAAAGGATGAATGCAATAAAAGAAAAATACGTGCCGGGAGGGAAAATAAAACTATGATCGGGTCTACAAAAGGGGAAAAGACAAGAAAAATCAAAAACTTAGGCCAAAAACCACAACCTACAAGAATATTATGAGATTTAGCACTAACAGATACGATTGGTAGGATCTCTCCCATTATATTCTCTAAGTCATTGAAAACATGGTTATTCTGTGTGTGAAGGAATCCAGATCATCTAGAGGAGCGAGACGAGCAGCCTAGGGATAACTTCCAAGGTCCAATGAGTATAAAAACAATAGTTTAGCAAGTGTTACAGGCATGTACCGGTCTATGTATGTTTTATGCTTCATTTCATACGTCTTATCTAATGTCACTCTGTATGCCTACCTAAATATTGTTTTCGGTTGTAGGAACGATGCCTCTAAAGAATCCCACCACAAGGAAATATCCAAGAGCACCAAAACTATAGAAACTAGAGGTGGGAGAAGGCTCCTCCCCAACAGTGGCGAGACAATTGGAATTCTCTCTAAAACTGGTGTCCATCATCAAAACTGCCACCAAGAAATATTTTGTTCAACCCCCAACCTTTGGAGACACAGAGGTGAACATTGGGACCAAGACAGTATTCCCATGTTGGGAAGAACTTTTCAAGAAGATTAAGTGGGAAGAACTCCCTGAATATACCCCGCATAGGGATCCTGATACGAGAAGACTTGAAGATGAAGTCCTCCTGAAAGTCCGAAAGGCGTACCTACACATGGTGGTGAGAAGGACTCTGGAATTTCCCTGCATTGAACTCCTGAAATGGATTATTGATCACACTAACACACAAAAATTTTTAATTAATAATGACAACGGTGGGTGTTTCGGGGTTTTCCTTCGAGTAGAAGTGCAAAATTACTACAAGCTCAGAATATTGACTTTGTTTTGAGCTTCTATGAGAAACATGACACCAGTAAGGTGATGTCTTCTTGGTGGAGAGAGGATAAAATTTTCACCAATCGGACCTCTGGCTGGTACTCGACAACCAAACTTAGAGAGACTTACATCTATCTAATGGCCCTCCTCTGCAGCTTGCATGGGGAAAAATACTGCTTTAGGTTTTCAGAATCTTGGATGCCTCTAGCGTATACCGTATCCATTTCTGGGATAGGTTTTAACTAGGGTGCAATCATCTCCAAACAGCTGAGCACCTGCATTCGACAAGCTTAGATGCTGAAAGAAGGAGAAACACCATCCTTTTACATGGCATCTTATCTTCTGGACATCATCTGCACCAGAAATGATTTTGCTAAAATGAACTTAAGCTGGCATACCTCAGATCTCTTAGTCCATGTTTATTTTGGCATCTTGTGGGAGAATATGTACAAGAAATCCTACTCTCTCATCTATGACCAGTTTATCGCACACATTCATTTGTTGTTCAAGAAATAATGCCCAAGTTTGTCGAGAACAACCAAAAAGATTATATAGAAGATTGGCCATTGGTATCTGGATGAGCGTGATACCTACATCAGGGTTTTCAATGCCACCAGAGCACCTTATCTGCTACCTGTACATGTCCCTGATCGACTAATAGTCAGGGAAATATTTTATCAGAGCATCCTGGAAGGTTACAATGCTACTTTGGTAAAGGATAAGAAGTGGGATTTCATACCCTATGGGTTCCATATTGGTTTCTACATGGTAAATGACACTGTGCAGACCAAGCAAGAAGGGTTAAGCCAATTGGAATTCTGATTCCAGACTGTTCATTTTCATAAGCACGACCCAAAAGGTCTAGTCCTTAAGCACACATCACAAGTATCGTCATGCTATCCGTACACCCATGATAGGTTTGAGGATGAAATCTTCACCGAAAATGCTCAAGAGTGGGAGGAGGTGGTGGCAATGATGGCTGACCCCAAGGCAAACAGATTCAAGGCTATGATTTGGGATGAGCAAACAACAGTCCTAGAAAAAATAGTTCAGGAGACCATCAAGACAAGAGAAGAAATGATATCAGTCAGAGCGGTGGGATCTCCCTAAGGAACCACCACAACGACAGGGATTTCCCAAGTAGCCCCAATACAACCTAAGAATTCCTTTGAAGTTCAATATATACAGGGGATGGGGGGACTCATGTATCAAAAGGCCCAACTGTTAATGAAGTGGATGCAGAATAACCCAGACCTCATCATAGTGCCAAAGCTTCTGACCAAAATCCCAGTAGGGGCGAGCGGCCTTGATTCCATAAACCCTAGTAATGACAACAGGTCAAATAACCCTGATTCCATAAGGCCACCAGTTGGATCGTCAATAGGTGCAACGATTCAACTAGAGGTGGGGTGAATATCAGTGGAAGCAAGCGCGCCTAATCCTTTGAGTGAATGTATAAATATATATAGTGATTATGAGAGCTCGAAGACATCTCTCGGGACCCTTGTGCAGATCCAAGAAGAAAAGGGACCACAGAAGGTCACTTCACTTGATCCTAGGGTTCGAACCCAAGAGATCCCAGAGAAGGAAATAGAAACTGAAAATGCTCCCGACACGAAGAGGCATAATGTGCCAGAGACCCGAGCAGATGATCTGAAAGACAAGTCAGAACCAGACGAGCCAAAAGGAGGATCCCCACAAAAGGAAGTCGATGATTCGACTACCGACGAGCAAGTAAATATTGAGTCTTTTTCTGACACCCCTATCCTGCTCGATACTTAAATCCCCGAAAAATGATAGGTAGAGGCTGGGCCTTCAGAGCACAATAAGGAGGTTCAAGAACCTGACCTGGAACAGATATATACCACCAAAAATATAGGAAACACACTCACATGGGGTGATCACCAGATTCCTGAACCTGTAGACGAGGTAGCCGATATTTATGGAATCTCTTATGATCGAAAGAGGAAAACCATAGTCCAACAAACCACGAAGAAAAGGAGGATCACATTGGATCACTCCATCCTCATCACTACAGAGGATAATTTGATAAACATTGAAAATTCCAGAACATCTGAGCTCATTGGCGTGGGGAAGGCACTCTCAGATGCCACTCTAGACAGGGCCAAATGGGATGAAAAGGAGTTACTTGCCACACTGAAGGATCTGGAACAATTGCGTCATCTGGCTGAATACTATAAGGGCACCACTCAGACCGTGGTTTATCTGAGAAGCGAATTCGAAGCAGCTTACAACAAGTTCACACACGAGCGACACATGTTCACTGTGAAGATAGTCGAGCTCGAGAAAGACACTCTCATGGCACTCGCAACATGCAAGGATATGGAGCGATGGCATGAAAGGGCACAACAAGCCTTAGAAAGAATTGAATACATATTTGCAGTCTAGCAGGGTCGAGATAAAGAAGAACACAACATACGAATGTTGGGAAAAAGTAGTCTTGATCGTATGAAGCTATCGGAAGAGTATTGGGCTAAGATGTCTCAGGAACCACAGAGAGAAATTAAAAATAAATTGGAAAAATGAGAGAAACATTGGGGTAAAATAAACAAAGCAATGAAGGATATATGACTCCCCGAGTTTGGCGACCCCGACAACTTCATTGACCTATGCAACATAGTCGGGTCGCATGCCAAGTAGGATTCATTATGGGCCGAAGAGCTAGCCAAGGTGACTGATATGTCGCCAAGACAAGTGAAAAGATTTATGGAACATCCGATGAAGGCTCAAGCCATGCTACAATAGTTAAACACCAGTCTAGTGAAGTACTGAGCGCATGCAGCGGAGCTCAGAGGATTCTACATAGATTCGATGGAGAAACACAGGTTTCCATGGGCCCAAACATGTGAGGAGTTGCTTATTAGTTGGTCAAAGTATGAGGAAATTCACCCTTTCAAGTGATATCTCAAGTTGACTGTTAAAGAAAGAAACTATTAGAAGAGGATGCCACGTGGAAAATTTTTATCTTGTTAAAACTACACTTAGTCGTTATTTTCAATTGGATTTTATATTATAAATAAGAACATCGACCAATTAGTATAGGGTGGATGGTTTTTGCAAGAAAATTTTCTTTCTAGTTGTTAAGAATTATTTTCAAGCTTCCTTTGAATTGAGAAGTCCTTTTGGACTAGAGACAAGTTATTTTCATTAACTGCATGTGTGATTGGATGTGGAGAAGAACTATTTCCTATCTTGTTTCATGAATGATGTTGTAATGAGTAAGAGTAATTAATTTTGTTGTCAAGTTATCTGGTGCAATGTTTTTATGTTCTTTTCTTTAATGATGAAGATGAATAGTTGTGGTATTATGTGATGAATGATTATGGCAGATGAATTATTTTGCTTGCCATTATATTATTTCATATGTGTTTTCTTTCTAGTAATTTGTATCTCAGACAATAATTGGATGCTCACATGGTTAATGTATTAGTACTAGGCATGTGGTGTAAAATTGTTGTCTGCATGGTTTGAGCAGTGGGTTATCCCAAGTTCAGCCTCTTCCCCTTAGTTAAGATTAATTCTATTTTGTTTCCAAGTTGGTTTATACCAGCTTACATCTCATCTCGGTCCCACCCAAGAAAAAATACAAAAAAGAGATAATCCAAACTAAAGGAAGAGCCTTCACAAGAAAACATAAATCCCATCGATAATTTTGTCGGATCATGAGATTTGGAGAACCATTCCACTATTAAACGCTGTAGAGTCTAATTAGGCCTCGGTAGCAAGTTTGGTTCCTACTATTGAATCAATGGATTTAAGACCCATCAAAAGAATTGGCGCTAGAAAAAGGGCCTGAGAATGAATGGCTGGATATATATTCTACAGAGTATTTTAATCAACCTATAGATTCAAAACAACCCACATGCATGGCTAGTCATTCCCAAGACATCCCACACACGCTGAGTACTCCTAAAATGAGTAAGTCACCCTAGCCTGAGGAAGAACCTTTTCATCTTGAAATACCTTCCGCTCTTCCTCACGAGGAGGTAAATCAATTCAGAAGAATCAAAAGAGCCTACACCCGATAGATAGGTGTGTTGTCCTTATCTCCCATACTCCCTCAAAGAAAACAACAAAGCAAACCAATGGTTAGTACTCCCGACGAGGTTTTTGTGCACTCGGTAGAGGACATAATAGATTTTGCAATTACCAAAATCCAATATCCTCTTGATTTGATACCTGTAACGCTAGCTGATGACGTCTCTGAACCAACGATTTTTCGGAAGAGGAGGAGTTTAACTTAGAGTCTGAAGATATTGAAGGCAACAACGATCATAATGATGAAACAGGGAACCCACCTCTAAACAATCAACCCTGGTTGGCCAGAGATGCTTTAGCCCTCCCGGGACCATTTCATAACCTTCCCCAACATCCAGAGAAGTTTCTTCTTAAGCTCGATCCTGAAACCTCTGGATTGCCGGAAGATCATATCAAGAAATTTATACTAGCGATCAGGCTTATGAATGTCTAACATGAAGATGTAGTATTCAGAATTTTCCCCTATATGTTTGATAATTCAGCTTCCATGTGGTACTTCAATCTCTCGATACGATCTATAACCAGCTGGACGAAGTTCCAGAAATAGTTTCTAGACAAATTTTCCGAAGAAAATACTACGAGAGATCTGATGGCCGAGTTGTTCGCCACCACCATGAGCTCAAAAGAAAGGGTCAAAGAATTCAATCAAATATTCGCGACCATCTTGAACAAGTTCCAGCCCAAAGTTAATCCAACTCATGAATTTCAAATCGAAGTTTATTCTAACACTCTCCCAGATTATATTTCCATGTTCGTGAAAAGGGCTGCTAAACAAACCCTAGCTGATAATTTTGAAGAAGCCAAAATGATAGATTTCCAGATGAAAGGGTGTAAAGAAGGCCAGGTTTCTTTAGTTAATAAAGAAGATCAACATCCTCCTAGGAGAGGACTCCTTTTTACTAGATCGTAGGGGAAACAAGTAGAACAAACTCCCTACAAGGGTAATGGAGACATAGAAGATCTACAATGCATGGTTAAGACATTGTCAAACGAGATCATAGACATGAAGAGAAACGTAGGGGAAGGAAACCAAGGCCAAAGGCCGTATAAGCATTTCTTTAGAAGGAACCCACCATTCAAGGCGATTGAACCTCCCCCTACTAACTTAAATATTGATCTAGGGAATGTAGCATCTAATTCTTTATGCATGTATCACTAAGAAAACCACTCCGAAAGAGACTGTCCTCAATGGGTGCATGGCATGAATTTGATGGCCAATTGGTTTCTAGACGAAATCTCCCTGACCGAACAATTGAGCAGTTCAGTTATGAATATTGTTGACCAGGAAGAGATTGATCCACCACAAGATACAACCATGATGAAATGGGATCCAGACCTGATCATGCCTTCCCATGACTTGTTTGAGTCACAATAACCACTCGTCGAGGTCTCGGTGGTGTAGACGCGTAGTAAAGGTCCACCTACCTCAAGAGATATCATACCCAAAATTCGAGAAATAAGACAATTCCCGATCACTTGAAAGAACCTTTTTCTCACAGCAAAAAACCTATAAGCATCCATACCCGAGAATCGTCCAAACTGGATTACAACGTAGTTGAAGATTTGAAGAAGTTAAGGGCTAACGTATCAGTCATGGACATATGTAGGATCCCTCAGCAGAAGGAATTCTTTCTACAAGCTTTGAACTCAGTAGAAGACCCTACAAATGGTAATGGTCAGGAAATAAATCTAGCTTCCACAGACCCAGTAAATAAACCAACTGTGAATATTTGTTCAGAAGATAAGAAGGGGAAGCCTTTTGTCCCACCTTTCCTCTTAAGGTTTGAAATTTTCAACATGAACCTCCATAATTGTTTGGTAGATTCAAGAGCATCTTCCAATGTTATGCCCTTGTCTATTTGTAGAAAATTAAATGTCGTTCCTCTATAGAGTGACAAACATGTGATACAGCTAGATAGGACCCAGGTCAAAGTCATGGGGTAACTCAGGGATGTAATGATTAGAATAGTGACACATCCTAAATTTGTACAAGTGATTGACATCATCGTGGTACACATCCTAGAGGCCTATGGGTTATTACTAATTTGAGATTGGTCTAAGAAGTTAAATGGGCACTTTAACACAGACTGGGCATACCTTTGGCTACCAATGAAGGGATACAATAATATGATCAGAATCGATAGGGAGAGATATCTGAAACATACGGTCACTGATCTAGAAACCCTAAATGAACCCTCATCTA
>JASDQU010305912.1:76449-90962 GCA_032191745.1 Picea mariana | reverse complement strand
ACTTAAACTAGAAAATAGGGTTAGGCGTCAGTTTTTTTTACTTGTCTGTAAATAGACATTACTGTCTTTAGGGGAAGTGGCTAGGTTAGGGTTAAAGCATCTAAGCTTGATGTCTTTGCCTAAGAAAACTATTGAACCTCTCGCCTGGTAGTTACACTATCACTGTACCACACTCGCCTATTCCTTTAACTTACCTTCCCAGTGTGCACGAAGCCCCCTCCCACTTATCTTGGTCTAAGTCCTTAAACTTTTCGCTTAAACAATTTAATTAGTTGCTTTAACTAGTTTTAAATCAATCATGAATCATAAAATTAAATATAATTTAAATATAATTTAAACATTAATTACTAATGATTAATTAGTGATTCTATTCTAATGATTAATTACTCTTAATTAATCATATTAATCATACTAATAAAACATACTCAATTACCTTGATTAATCATAATTACTTCAATTTTATTTTAAAACATATAATATTTAATTTAATGTTTTCTTATAACATAAAATATTTAATTTAATATTTAAAACATATAATATTCTTAAATAATTAAACATTAAACTTTAAACTAAATATAAACAATTAAAATTTAAAATTTAATTATATAAGAATATTTAAAAAAATAAAAAAATAAAAAAATAAATAATATATATAAAAATAAATTAAACAAAATAATAAAAAAAAATAATAAATAAATAAAATAATATAAATTGAAATAATAATAAAAAATTAAAATAAAATAAAGCGCGGGCACGCATGAAACCCATGTGCCCCGCCCCTATTTTCTCCCGCTCTCCTTAACCTAACCCTACACCCCACTTTTTTTTCTCATGGATGGCGCAGCAGTAAGTTGTTCCGCAGTGGATGTCAGAGGTCTCGCCTTGATGGATTTGGCCTTGGCCTGTGGGATCCTCCCTGTGGCTCAGTGCTTGAATGCTAGACTCTGACTTGTGTTATGTGTTTTTCTAACCTATGATGGTATGTGTAGGTGGTTCTTGGATCTTGGGAGATTTTGGCGAGAGCTTGGGAGAGAGCTTGGGTTTGGTGCTTGCATTTGGCTCTAGCTTGTATGTTGTTGTTGGGTGATAAACAAGCTCAGGCTAGGAGCTAGGCCTGCAGACTATTTTGGTGCTTTGAGTGGGTGCAACCAAAGTGATTTGAATTCATGCTTCGTCTCAGCCTGAGGGTGACTTTGGTAGCTGGTGTGTAGTGCAAAGGAAAGGATCCCATGTCGGCTCCTCCTCCATGTGGTTGGGTACTTTGGGCACTTGGTTTCGACTTTGGCTAGCTGGTGTGTAGTGCAACGCCTGCAGGCCTATGGGGTTGGTGCTTGTCGATGCGTAGTGCAATAAAAAAAAACTCCTAGGCTCCTCCATGTGACTTGCGCTTGTGCACGATACCTTGTGAGATGGGGTTTGATATGGTGTAGCTCTCGGATGCTTGGCTTATGGACTTGGCTGGTGTGTAGTGCAATGCCTATGGGCCTGCAGGGTTGGTGCTTGTGCACTAGCTTTGACATTGTATGTTGAGATGCCATTTCTTACCTGTGTGTTGCGTATGGAAAGTGCACTTGGCTTGTGGAGTGGAGATTGGCTTTTGGGCCAAAATTTCTCTGTATATCTATATTACTTTTTTTGAAATATACTCGACCCCTGGGCTCTTCCTGGGTGCCTAACACTTGTGCATCCAGGTGTTTTCTTGTGAGTTGATTCTCAATACATGTGATGATTTCACGGCTCTTGATCTCGGGTGCTAAGTGAGCGCTCACTCATCATCCATCCTCCGCCCCAAAGGCTTTCTGGTCGAGTAAGGTATAAATGGCACCGGTTTCCTCTTTGTTATGAGTTTCTCTCTATATTTTTTTCTCATCGGTTTTGGGTTTCCTAGGTTGTACAGGGTTAGATGCATCTACAATATGGGTATTATTGTGATTATTTTATGATCTTGTTTCACTTTATTTTACCATATGTAACTCCATTAACAACGATGAAGAGTTTTGTATTTTGTATAAAGTCTCATTTACCCGTAGATTTGTTATTTAGCAATTGTTAAAGATATAAAATATTAATTGTATAAATATATAACATATTATATAAATGTGGTATAATGAAATACCCATGCTTGTTTTACAATATTTACAGGGTGTAACTGTTATTAATTCTCAGTGTGTGCATGCTTGTTTTACAATATTTACAAGATGTAACTCTTATTAATTCTCAGTGCATGCATGCTTTTTTTACAATATTTACAGGATGTAACTCTTATTAATTCTCAGTGTGTGAAGGTGAAGATTCATTCTCACAGGTGGCTAGAACCAGGGAGAGTCTCTCTTTTTCTAATGCATATAACCTCCTTCAATTCTTCAGAGAAGCATGCACACTCTCACGCCTGCACACTCTCACGTTCATTGTCTACCTAGTGTTCTAGGTCTACTTAGGGTTCTAGGTCATCTCTGTTTATATTTTTTTTTTAGTTTCTTCAAGGGTTTTAGGTTGTAGGATGGGACTTCTTTCAGGAAATAGTTTGCACAATTATGTGGGTGGTAAAACCTTAGGTTTCAGTCTTGAAACCGGGCTCTAATACCATGTGTAAGGTCTCTTCCAACAGAGCCTTATAAAACATTAATTTAGATAGAGAAATGCCAATTAATCAATTTAAATAGTGATTTCTAAAATTTTACAGTCCATACTAGTCATAAATTATCATAAACAGACTACACAACATATTACACATTTTCATACATAAATTCATATCATAACTTTCATCCTTAACAAAATTAATACTAGAAAAATACCTCTTGAAGGAGGAGTATGTCCTTTGCTTTCCAGTTGTTGCAGACTTCTTGGAATTTCCCAAAACATAACCTTTTCCTGCCAGCCAATTAGGAACAAAGCCTCTCCGGCTCCCTAGCTCCAAGATTCCGTAAGGATTCCTGGACCCCAAGCCCAAAACTCCCAGCAAAATATGTCCCCTTGTAACAGTCCTTCCACAAGCTTCTCCAGCGAAAACCCGTAATACATTCTTCCAATCTTCAAAAAATATATATATATCCCTTCCAAATGCCCCAATACAGTCTCCTAATCTGAAAACAATGCTCCCCCAAAATNTCCCCCTTCTCCCGAGTGTTTTCCCCCCTCATAACCTCCTTCCCCATTCACCACCTCTTCCTTTCATTAAGACTCACCCACCTTATCTCTCCATTCAATGCCAACAACCTTATCCCTCCATTCAATGCCAACCACCTTATCCCCTTCTCCTTAATGGTTCCATCCTTCGATATGTTAAGTTTTCTTTTAATAAATTAAAATTTATTAAACTTAAATTCATTACCTAAATATTTAATGAGTTAATTAATTAATTAATTAATATACATTAAACAATTAATAATTTAGGACAATTAATTAATTAATTAATTAAACTTAATATACTTTAAACAATTATTTAATTCTGACAATCAATTATTTAACTAGGGTTGTTACACTTTCAAACCTAATGAGAGTCAGACAGAAACTTTCGCTACTACTGAGATCTTAATCCCTAGAATTAATTCAAAATGGATACACAAAGTGGATATAGTATCATCTATAAATGAAAAAGTCATAGACACCTTTTCAAAATAATAGGTGCCACCTTTTTTGTTCGGATATGAAGTTTTTAATTTCAATGTACAAAACTTTTTAGCATATTCTCATGCCTCTTCCAATATCATTCCTTTTTCCGTTTTCCAAAAAATAAATGTTGATCCATAAATAATGAAAACTAGGATCATCCAATTAGAAATGACATATGTTAAAGTAAAAGGAGAACTCAGTGATGTTTTAATCAGATTGTCATCTGACCCCAGAGTTCATCAGATTATAGACATAGTTGTTGTAGAGATACCAAAGTGTTATAGTTTTCTATAAAGCAGAGACTGGTCAACCAAACCTCAATGTTATTTCTCTACTGATTGGTCTCAGATATAAATTCCTCATAAATGAAAATCCATTCAAATCCATGTTAACAGTAAAGCACACATGAAGCACACAGTGACAAAATTGGAGGGTAAGAATGATCCCATAATATTTGCTCATTCCGCTTTGCGGAATTATTTTTTTGAAACTAATTATGGTTGTTATGAAGAAAAGACTTCTCAAATACCACTATAATTATAATCAATCCTCCAACCATTAATACATAATAGCACCTGTCCATTACTAACTAACTTAGGATTTAGTTAGACTAACAGGAATAATATTCTTGACACGTGGACCATTTTCTTCAATGGCTATAAAACACAGGATGGAGTTGGAATAGGATATGTTCTAATTGACCTTAGCCAAGGAAAAACGCTCATATCATCTCATTTAGATTTTGAATGTGTTAGCACTAGAAGTCACCTTTGGATTGTGGTAGAGGTAAGCCCGATACCCATCAGAATTTTATGTCACAGGTTGGTTATAAAAAGGTCAGATGGGTGCAGTCTCAAGAAAATATCATCTTAACTCAGAAAAATGGATTGATATGCACAAGAAGGTGAGGTCTTGGTTTAACTTTAGCCAGTAGGTTGTAGTATAGATGAGTAGGAGGAAGAATTCAATGAGAAAAATGTATAAGTCTTCCATGGACACCGGGTCTTCCAACATCCCAAAGAGGAACAACTTAAACTCAAGATCATCTTGAGTTTAAATCCTAAAGAAAATGAAAGGAATTATAACAACATTATAATCAAATTTTCATCATAATGAAGTCATAATATTTCAAGTGAATGAGTCAATCACAATCTCTTTTAGCATCAGAGGGAAACAAGAGGGATTAAGAGAGTTGATTGTCACTAAACAACAAGTCTCAAATACTTATACATAGACAAAAAACCAGAAGTTTCATTAAAACTTTACAATATGGGAGCTTTTCTCTACCATCGATCCTAACAAAATATCAAAACTAACTATTTATACTGAGAACTATTATCTCCCACCAGGAGCGTGCTCTATTCATTGCATTTAAGGCTTAGCATCTGCATTTTCTTCTGTCAAGCTGCACTTGCATTCTTCTGTTAGATGCAAGATCAAATCAGTATGGGATTTGTAGGAAAATCTGCTGACAGGGGAACTTTGGGCTAATAGTCTGCTTCCACAGAAACTTCTTCCATGCTTTCTATTTATGTGGTGAAATGAGGTTTCAACCACCTTCCCCATTTCCATTAAATACTTTCATCAGGATTAGGATGAGGCTCGACACCCATGAAGGATCGAGGAGACATTCACGACTCCTCCAAGTCAATCCCAGTGCTTCGAAACCATGAATATCTTCTGATGAGGACAAACCGAGCGCTTTAATATGGGTGTAGCTCCTTTCCATCGCTTCACATGACCTTGGGCCATGCAATCATGCTTATTCCAAATGAAATTTTGGGATTTCGCATTTTAGGAGTTTTTACTCCCCTTGATTTCAAATATCTTGATGCTCGAAAACACGAAACGACTCATCTAGATCAATGGTCAGATTTTACTTGAATCTAATGACCATGATCATCACCTCAAACAACTTTAGCGGCCCATTTATCAATTAGGTGCTTACCTTTCTTTTGGCCTCACTTTCCATATGCCCCTGGGTTGTGATCATGGGCCTAATCCCCAGGCATTTCGGGATTTCATGTTTCGCGAGTTCGCACTATGTTCCAAGATGAAATCTCTTAGTCGCGAAATCGCGATCACCCGGATTGGGTGACACATGTCTGTTAGCATGAGACAGCCTTGATCTACCTTTTTCCCAATGGTCCAGAACTCCCTTTTGATCAATGACTATGGTCTTTTTGCTATTTCTCATTTCGTGATTTCTAAAGATTCTTCTCTTTGACTACTCCATCTCACGAAACCACGAAATTGCTAATTGTGCACCACGTTTCCTTCTGAAATGAACGACTCATATCATTTAATGATTTTGCAATTCGTGAATCCTCATGAATCTTCTCTTTGAATTCTCCATTCTGCGAGTCAATGAAATGCTAATCCTATGCCACATGTCTTTCCCAGGATCAACAGCTAGGATTGGGATCATGCAACTTTGACGCTATACCTCAGGCAAGTCTATGATCTTGATCACTCGATGGCCGTCGATCCAATTAGCCTGATGGATCTCTACCATTGAAAGATAATATTTCTTGCTCGCTTAATTTGAGTCCATATTAGACTACTCTGAGTGTCACACTTTGATCCCACATCTATGACCTATGTAAACAAAGACTTGGCCGACTGGATAGGGGCTGGGAAAAAGGGAGACTGTGGCAGTTTAAACATAGAGGGAGGAAAACGAAAATGGTCTTACAAGATGAAGGAAAAAAAACTTAAGAATTGGTTTGTGAAAGGAGAGAGAGTAGTAAAAACACATAATTAGGTAGAAACCACAACCGCATAGGACTCTGACAAGTTTTTGTGATAACATTTAGCTCCACAGGGGATGGCATGCTGCCTACGAGCTGTCGAGAACAAGTAGTTCTAGTGCCTTAGCTTTTGGGTTATGCAGTCATGCTCAAAAAACATCTTGTTGAGGATTAATTGTGGATAATTAATCTAAACAAGAGCAAATTCATGGGCTCCAGAAAGAGCTTATTTATGTACAGTCCTAGGCTAACTGATTTTTACAAAGCCTTAGGTGAAAGCAAACTTCCACCATAACCACCCAGACTGTTAGGTAATATAATTCTTCTCTTTACTACAAATAATCCATAAAAGGTAAGAGAAGTATGAAAACATAAATAAAACATGTATTGGAACACTGGAAATACCTCTGAATGATGATAATATGAACAATTTTGCAGGCTCCAATGCTTTTGGAAAACATAGCTCCATATACAACCCCACGTGGTCACAAAATTTATAATCAGGAAATCTCAACTGGTAAGAAATTACCTCTTGGACTTCCTAGTTTCTCACCTGTCATTCGATGTTCTCAGATTGTACAGGTGGGTAGAGGACTGATGCGGGTTGACTGATCCTAGGTAATACTTTCTCATTTGGAGGTTCAATATAGGAGATAAATTGCACCTTTAGCTCCTCCATTTCTCCTTTGTCTTCTCTTATAACATCTGCTAGCTGAGAGAAAGAAGTCTCTTCATGTATATCCATGGATGGATCTTTCTCTCTATCATGTTGCTCTTGGTAGGAGATTTCTCTTTCATAAGAATATTGGCAGTCTATGCTTTCTACTTCTAAATACTCTTCAGGGGTAGGTGAGTGTAGAACTCTTCTATCTTGCAAAGAGAAAAGAGTGATATCTTGATTCTTTTTTTTGACCACTTCTTCTTTTAAAACTGAGACAACAGGCATACTAGGGGTGAATAATAATGAATCCATAGCTATGCCATCATCAATCATATCTGGAAGGACTTCTCCTTGGGAAATAGAGAGAGAAAACTTTTCATTTGTATTTGCAAGATACTCACTTTCATCCTTGCTTTCTCTCTCAATCAACTCTTTACTAGAATCATCAAGCGAGGAACACTGTATCATCTGCAGAATGTGGAGTGTAAACCTCTTACAATAGTCATAAAAAATAAGATGAGTTGGGTAAATCCTCCCGTAATACAAATTAAAAGCATCATGAAAATATTTCAAAGAATGGATACTAGTAGCAGGGAGAGATAGAGACCATCCAAGAGCATCTTATTCTAAATAAAAATAGAACATCTTGATCTAGACATCCTCATGAAAGAAGCCATGTTCAAGCATGCATACATGAAATTTTAATAAGTGCTCACTGGGATGGTCATGCTTGCTTCCTCTGAATCTCTAAAGATAATCATCCCATTCGTTTATATCCGACACTGGATGTGGATAACCATATATGGATGAGAAATTAAAAGGGGTAAAATTCTGAACAAAGATAGCCAAGAGATGTGGCCCCTCCTTTTCTCCTTCATGGTTTTCCCCAAGATAAGTTTCATAATCACTATAAAGAGGAACCATGGAAGAGCTATGATTTTCGTCGTCCTCACTAGGATATCCGTCAAAATTTGTTTGTTCTTGGTCAGTATCCGACATAAATTCTTCATCATAAGCAGGGCTGCCAAGAATATCTATTTCAAGGACTGGAATATCCTCTGCATCTTGCTCGTAAGAGCGGTGAGAAAAATATTCCTCCAATTCCTCCATCCTTGCAGAAAGAGATTTTACTAGCTCCATCAACTCCTTCAAGGTATATCCTTCATTCTCACATCTTTCGCAAGAATGAACTATGTCCTGAAAACCATCACTATGTTCCTCACAACATCTATGACAAATTAACTCAGAGGAATAAAACCTTTGAAATTGAGTATTGAAAGATGCATGGAAGTCTCTTAGGGAGGATATGCTAGCAAGGGGAAATGATCGATACCACTCACAAGCATCCCCATCTAATGAGAACATGAACATGTTAATTAACACGTCTTCATGATGAATCTCCCACTGATGCATGAGTTCATGAAACTCATAGAGATGCTCGGTAGGATTTTCATCTCTGTGTTTTTTAAATATGGGAAAATAATCCCCCCATTCATCCACAGTAGGGACAACATTTGGAAAACCTGAGACAACAGAGAAATTAAAAGGAGAAAATCTTTGAGCCAAGATTTTTTCCATTTCAAACCACTGGAGTCACCAATCAATTTTGGAATAATGGATTCTCCATTGGATTCTATTGGCATAGGGGCATACCTAAGGTTCAAAGCTACAACAATGCACCAAAAAAACCCTAACAACTGACCCTTTCGACAACACCTGAGAAGCAGATGAAGTCTCAACCGAGGTAGACGCAAGGGTGGTTGCAGGACTCAGATGTATGGAACCTTAGCTGGGACACAAATCTATGATTCTAACACTTAACAGAGCACTCAATAATTAACATTCATTTATATCCAGTCTTAGTTACAGAGGAGTTAATCCCTAATTACAGAGAATTGCAGTAATCAACTAGATCTACTATATTAAAGCACTAAGCACATCCACATAGGTCAAATCCATAATATTAAGCAAATAGCATTAACATATCTATCTACCATTCATCTATATCGAATAACTAATCAAGTTAACATATAAACACATCACACAAAGTAGAGAAATACAAACTATACATGGTTCACCCCCACCCTGGGGCTACGTCCACCAACTCTGTCTTTTTTATTAGCTTCTTCAATTAGTTACATAGAGCCACAAAAATACTACTCCATAGAGGAAAAGAGATTTTCACACCTCTCTGGATTCTCCTTCCTCGGGCTAGGTTACAACACTAAGTCTCTTCTCAATCTCTTATACTCGCTTGCATTGAGCTCTGCAAGCCTCATACAATATGCACAAAATCAATCTCTACTCAGCACTTAGTAATTTCAATCACACCGATTGAACTTGTATCTCTCTACTTACTTCACCTAGCTACTTATTTATACATTACAAAATAGGACTAAGCATGAGTAAACCCATGGGCTGACATTCCCATACCCATTACGTAATCTTGAATCCCAATAAGGGCCCCAAAAGGGGCTGATATCCCATTATCTTTTCTTACTCTTGTACTTCACCTTCGACAGCCTGTCAAAGTCCCAAAAATAGGTCAAACATGGCCAAGAATCCTCAAAACTTGGTCAAGGGTTAACACGCCCCCAACACTCACCTGTGACTCATCCCGAGTCACTTTGATCTAACTAGTTCTTCTTCAAAATTCTTGATCTTGGCTCGAGTTGCTTTGACTTGTTGTTGTTCCATGATCTCCTGTTCAGTGAACTCTTGGATGAATGCTTCATTGATAGGTCCCTCTAGGCGTTGTTCAACTGCAGTGACAACTTGCTCCATTTCTGCTCCTTTTCCTTCGATCTCTGTGAACATCTGGTAAGACTCATCCTGTACAGGTTGGATTCTTTGAGTCACTTCCATGACCTTGATCTGAATGGTATGGATCTGCTACTGGGCAGTGCACTGTTCCTTGGATCACTTCATTATTTCCACAGCTGACAAGGGCTTCAACTGCACTTGTATTGTTTCTACACTATACTTCACCTCTTGGAGCTCTGACTCCAGTGCCTTCAATTATGGATTCTCAGTGAGTTTCTCATAGGTCTGGGCACTGTGATTTTTGAGTTTCTTACATTCCATGGTGAGGGATTTGATTCTCTCAACTATGATTAGAGTAGTTGCTTCTCTTTGATCCCTCACATCCTGCGGGATGCTGGGAACTGTGCGGAGCTCTAAGTCTGTTATTCATTGTTGTAGCTATTGGATAGCTTCTACGAGCTTCTCTACTTGATGTGTGACTCAGTCTTCTACTTGTGGCTCTAAGCCTATCACAGATCGAAGTGCTCTATTGATTTCTTCTTTCACTTCAAGTTTCTCTGCGAGCAACTGTTCCTTTTCTTGTTGAATCTATGTTTTCTCCTCTTCAAAAATTTTCTGGAGAGCAACCTTCTCCTGCTCCACAACTCGACGTTGTTCTAAGAGTACTCCTTGCACTTGCTTCAAGGCCTGGGTGGCTTGTTCTATTTCTTTTTTTGCTCGTCGAAGGCGAGCTTCGGTTGCATCTACTAATCGATGGAGTTGGGATGGCTCATCTCCCATTAACTATGGTTCTCCCGATGGTAGGGGTGCAGTGGATACTGTGCGACTAGATTGAAGGGTCTGTTGTACCCCTCGGAGTTTGACTTTAATTCTATCGTACATTTCCTCCTACTTAGCTTCTTGTTTTTCCATGATTTCCTGTGAGGTGTTGTTTAGCACTGCTATGATAAAGTCAAAATCATCGGTAGTGAGTAGTAGTCTAAATCTTGGTCATGGTGGCTCTGGATTTCTTCCGAGAAGAAGGTTTTGGGGGAGAAACCTTCTTCTTCAGGGGATCAACATCCTTTCTAGGCAATGTTACTTCACCTTACTTTTTTTCATATCCTTTTCCATTTATCTCTTCTACTTCGTCATCACCCTCTCGGTTAGGTGATAATGAAGCAGTCTTGCCTCAGGTGCTGCTTAAGTATTGGACCTCTTGAGCTTTCTTCCTTTTTCTATGTTTGGGTGTATCATATTCTTTGTGCATGGTCTCCAGTCGGACATCTCTGTAGGGTCTACGGGGATAAGGAGGTATGTCAACTAGTCCTTAGTGATCTCCTCAAGTTCCTCCTCCGTGAGTTTGTAGTATGACTGAAGCTACTAATTATGTCCATCTACTTGTGCTGTAATGTAGATGAAGTGTCGATCTGTGCAAAAATTCATCAGGGGTCGGGACATCTGTAGGGTGTTCAGGGTCATGCGAGGTTCATCTTCGATGGATCTCTTCAGCTGGAGGTAATATGTATGAAAAAAAATTCTCGAATGCCACTGCTTTTTCATATCACTCAAGTACTAGAGCGAGGTGAACTTCGCAGCAAGAAGATTGAACGGTTCGATATCCAGGAAGGTAGCATATTTCGGCATCTCCCAGGAAACAAAGGTAATGAGTATTAGGATCCAACTAAAGTGAAACTCGTAGCCTTGATCCTCTGCTTCTTGACAGTCTAGTTCCAGTTGATTAACTATGTACTTCACCCAGTTCATCTATAGACCTTCCACGCACTTCCATGCAAGGTCAACGACAAAGCCTATGACCTGCGTGGGTCAGTTCTTCCTTACTATGTTTTGAGTTATTAACTGGTAGTCTAGGCACACTGCGCCATTCTAGATGGAGGCTACCTTGTAGCATCACATCCCCTTTTCAACATCGCCGTATTTATCCTTGATCTTTTCTGCTAGTGTGAAATCTGTGGATTTTCCTGGATAGAAGTCCTGTGGATCAGGTCTTTCCATACTCAATCCTGTGATCCTATGGATCAATGTCAGATCAAATATGATACGGAGGTCTAGCCATAGGTATCCACCATGATAACATTAAAGGAGTATCTTGACATCAGCATTAAATTCCTGGTGCCTTCCTATGTGTGGGATTTTCATTACATTTAACAAGGTGGACTGTGCGAGGTTCATTGTCCACTGTTGGGGGATTATATTCGAATTATTCCCCTTCATCCTGGTCAAGTATTTGTATGGGGTGATCATTCTATGGTTCTTGTGATCTCCAAGGTTGGATTCACTAAACTTAAATGATGCGATTTTTTCCTTCTATTCTCTTACTGCACGTATCCCTTTCGGGAGGTACGCAGTAACCATGGTGTATTCGAAATCTCTTGGCACACTATCTCAACTCACCACACTGACCAAAGGCAGGATGTAGTCTATAAATATGGTCGAGATCAGCTTCGCATTTTCTAGGTCATCTTTGTGCTTGGTTCTCTTCTCTCATGATGGTCGAGATGGTCCAGCTTCGTGAGTAGTCGATGAAGAGGATTGCACTCCTCTCCTTGATGATGCTTGTACACCCACAGACATCAGTCTTTCAGACATGACTCTCTCATTCATGAGGTTGATGAGTATTTTCTTCATAGAATCTTCGAGTGTGCTAAGTTCTTCGGACATACATGCTCATGGTTGAATATCTCAGGTTCGAAGAGTAACTGCTCAATGAAAATAGCGCGATGATCACTATGAAAAATCAACTATTCTATGGTCTCAGATAGTCATGGTTGGAAAAATTGTTCTCGTTGCCTGGTGTGACAGGATAAATAGATAATGAGGAAACAAATCTCTCCAATGGGCGAGAAGCCTCCATTAACTCAGTTTTGTCTATTATGGCATAGTCCCAATGGTCTGGTGGCAAACTTTCTGACCATAAATGCCTTTCTACCCATTCGGGTCATCAGTCTAATGGTTATACTATTCCCAACAATTATATTTCTTCGCCATGGAAAAATTCTATGTGACACAGTTTTGATATCTCGGTGAAGTTCCAATTTTGTAAATTTTCCTTCTGCAAAGTTCCCTCTAGAACCTTCTGTAACTTTTTGATCTTAGCTCTCTTCTTACTTGGTTTTCTAGCCTTCTTTCCAATGAGATTCGTCTCGATATTCCTTTTTCCATTTTGATTCTTGTCTTCTTTTGGCATAGTAACTTCACGTTGTTGAGATTATTTCCTAATATTCAAGGGTAATACTTCTTCTCTATATGAGGTAGGTATTTCAGTTTCTTGTGATTCCTCTTTTGTTCTTGCAACTTTGACATCCAAGTCTCCGGTGTTAAATAGCTTTGATATTTTCTCTTGTTCTTCAATCAGCTGCGCTATCCTCCTAGTCATGAAATATTTCAACTCTTTCTTCTTCTGGTCTAAGACTTATTCTTCCTTCCTTCTAGCCTAATCTTTGTCAACCCAAGGTTTTCCTAGTGACATAGAAAATGGAGCATTATTCTCAATAAATTTAACAGCTTCAACTTCTTCCTCTGTCGAAGTCCATTGGCATTCATAAATATTTGGGTGAGCTTTCCACATAGGTTTATCAGCTTTCCTCTAAATAACCCTATTCCTCCTAATGAAGGAATCATATCAGGCTTTCCTAGAGTTTCCCAAGTTCTATCTGTCATAATATTTACCTGTGTTTCTTCATCCAGAACATAGTCAATGTCAAAGTCTCCTATTCTTGTTTCTATGCACTATTCTTCTTTGAATATCTCTGATAAATTAATATGTCGATGATCATTCAGGGTTTCTTTCATCTATAGAAATACTTTCTCTGATTCATTCTGAGGTTATACCCTGGTATTAGTTTCCTGACCTTCCTCATGGTCTTCTTGTCTCATATTCATTTTTTCAGGCTTAGCAATCATTCTAGGGAAATTGAAAACTTCATGATCTGTAGCTTTACAACAAAAACAACTAGGTCTTTTACCAGGGAATTCCTTAGCAAGATGTCTCGGTCTTTTACAATTGTAACAAAGAGTTAATCTTCTCTTTCTCTTAAATGATCCCCATCCTTTCCTATACCACACACTAGAATTATGGTAGTTAACCTGGAAAAAATTCTTTCTAGGATTCTGCATCCATTTGTTAGTCCAAACATTCTCTCTCTACATAGGTATAACATATATTTCACTATTCTTATTAGATCTACTCATATCAAATATTCTTTCATCTATCAGTGCCCAAGTTTTCAAGCTAGAACAAATCTTATCAAACATACCTAGATTCATGCTCTAGAAACAAAAATTTTCCATTTGTCTTACTTCTACAGAGCACAAAGCTTACATGTCTTACCTCTTTAGTCTCACTTTCACCTTTCTCAAGGCAAAAATCTCCTAGATCTTACCTCTTTTCTTCAGATCTGACCTCTTTTCTTCAAATTTGACCCTTCCTCTTAGCATAGAGCTCCATAGATCAAGTAGTGTTGTGTATTAGGGAAACAATTCTATGCACAAAGATTTTCTCTTTTTCAGTTCAGATCTTTGCACAAATCTCCTTTTTCCTCAGTTCCCAGCAATCACAGTTTCAGGTCGGATATTTGCACAAAGCTTCTTCTTCCTCAGTTCCTAGCAATCATAGTTTCAGGTCCCGACAATGGAACCATTTTTTGGCACAAGGGTAGACCTAGGGTTCGGCTCCAAGAGTGCACCAACAATCCCTAACTACTGGCCCTTTTAGAAACACTTTCGAG